>CABHPP010138059.1:485-37479 GCA_902168425.1 Peromyscus attwateri
GGGGGGGGGGAGAAGTTTGTTTGTTTGGTGAGGGTCGCTCCTGCTCCAGCCGCGGATTCGAGGGCATTCACAGAGTTCCAATCCCCACCCACCCAGTCCGGGAGACACTGGTTTCGGTGTCGCTGAGCCGCGTGGGGCTCGCCCACCCAGAGGTCGAGATTGCTATCTCCTCCAGGGAGTGTGAGAGCACTGAGCATGGCCTGCACCGGCTCTGCTCCAGGGGGAAGGACATAACAGCCGCGTTTATGGTTCATCAGAACTGAAGTCCCTGCTCAGGCCTCCCAGCTTCTGATTGTCAGCGAATGGAAGACTTTCTGGTGGTGTTTTGTTGTTGTTGTTGTTGTTGTTTGCTTTTTGTTTTTTTTCCCTAGTGACAATAGGCGGGCATTGTCTCTGAAGGAGTTATAGATGCCCATGCTAAGAGCTGTGCTGTTTGTCAATATTTTGACGTGTGAAGGATTGGTTTTGGAGAGAGAAAATCCAATTACAGGTTACAGTGAAGAGTTGTTCCTGTCATATCCCCCCCCATGCTTTGGCGATGGTAGAGATTCTGTGTTGGGGTTCGTACATGGCTTCCTTACAGTTTTTGAGGTGATTTTTTTCTCATTGCCCTTACCCTAGAATCCCATTGTGTTTTCATGTTCACTGTTAGGCCCTCCCCAGCTGTCGTGTTCTGTTTGGTTTTTGTTTTTGAAATACTCTTGGCTGTTCTCACACTGGCTTGGAACTCGTTATTTAGGGGCTCTCATGCCTCAGTCAATCTCTATACTACTTGAGTGTGCCCATTAGCCCACCTCAGCGTTTTCTGTATGTTGTTTTTCCGTAGTTTGGGTCCTTTTCCCGTAGGCCATATTTTACACTCTGGTATGATGTTGGTTCCAACCACATCTTTGGAGATGAACCCCTTATCTGCCTGCTTCAGTCCTCGGGCATGCACTTTGTTCAAGGCGGTTGCCTCGGTCTGTTCCTTCCTCCAGAACACTGGCCACCGACTCCTTCCTTGCCGTTTTCATCCATATGTTGCTCTTCCCTGCCACAGTCGCCGGGTGATTTCTTTTAGCCTCAGTCTTATCATCCTTTCCATGGCTGCTTTCATTCCGGAAGTCTCTCTGCCATCTTCATTTGGAGTTTTTTTGGTTTTGTTTTTTCCTCCTATGAGTATTTTTTCTAGTATCCTATTTTAGTTTAATCTCTGTCGCAAGTTAGAAACCATTGTCATTGAATCTAAAGATAGGAAGGGTTTTTTTCCCCCCAAACTTTCCCATATTACCAGTTTTCTCAGGGCTGTTCTGGCCTGGGGTTTTTTCTTGGGGAGGTTTTTTTTTTTTTTTTTCAATTGTTGGTTTTTGTTTGTTAGCGTGGTCTCCAGGGTGAGGTCGATAGGATGGGAGTGTGTGGTGGGTGTCTACCTAGTGGTGTTGGAAGGATGGGAATTGGATAGTAGGTTTCTTCTGTGTGTCACAGGGAATGTTCTGGACGCAGAGCGGGGAGCCGTAGAATTAAGGCAGAATTAATCAGTAATGGACAGACCACCTCTCAACGGGCACAGTGATGTGAGTGGCCATCAGAGGGGCCGCCACATGGAGAGCTGATTGGTTCTTCAAGGAACTAATGGTGCCACTTTGAGCCAATGAGCTTGTGTGCTCACCAGGGCCGGTTAAACACACGGGGCGGGGCAGGTGGGCTTAGCCTGTTGCGGTCTCACAGCCGTGTAATTGTGGTGAGGGTTCGGGGCCACCTTGTCAACTGAAAATAGTCAAACAGCAGTGTGATATGTGAGCTCGGGATAGAAGAGGGATGACTGACTGTCCGGGGTGAATGTGGTGAAAAGATGAAAGGGTCGAAGTGAATCCTATCTGCCATTGAATGCTACAAGCCATTGAGAAAAGAAATACGTGATTAAAAATAGATTTTTTTGACATTCTTATAAAAATCTCACGAAGAGTATAATTTTCCTTAAAAGGGGTAATACACCATGGTTTTTAAAAGCATATTTTTTCCTCTGTGGGAGGCTTAGAGTTAAAACCCACGTAGATCTTGATATGCAGCCTAAATTTGGCATCAGGAAATGGGAAATTGCATCTTTAAGCAGAGTACAATCAAAAATGAATTACAATAAATCCTATATAATTGCATAGGTCATTCTCTTTAATGAGATTTTATTAACCTGACTGTCAAGCTTTTGAGTCAGGCAGATATTTTATCTTCTTCAACTGATAAAAGTGTCAGCCATAAACCACCATATAAATATTCATAAATCTACACATCTGTGGCAGCCTATCAGCATCATTCTTTTGGACATTAAAAGCATTCTAATTACTTTCTGTCTAGCAGAGCTGAAATGCTGCCTGTTCTAGTATGTGCTTGGCAGGCATGATTGCTTTTGTTTGCCGTCACAAATAGCAGCATCCTATTTTATATACTGATGGTCCAGAAAATATTCAGGGATTGACTGAGCGGGATGAATATTAGGAAGCACCACCTGCTTTTGATAGCATCGGGTATATTAACTCATCTGTTAATTTTTGACACATCATTGATTTATTTATTTAGAAAAATTGCATCCTGTTTTGCTGTGTTGACGTTTACCATTATGAAAAAAAAAATGGATGGCATTTTTTTAAGACATCCTTCACTGATTTAAGACAAGGGTGCTGTTTTCCAAGACGCTTTAATTTCCTAACTTCTGTCTCCTGTACCATACCATGTAGTCCTCTTAAGAAGAAGTTAATGTTTTAAGGGAATCCTCTATTCTGAACTAGTTGGGAGTCCTTTGGTAGATGTAATATGTGGATACATAATAGGTCACTAAAAATTTTCTGCTCCTACATCTTTAATATTAACATATTTTACCCTTGGCTGAGCTAAAATCAAAAGGTTGCCACTAATCTTCAGTTCTGTGATCTCCCTCCCAGAGACGCAATTCTCTTGAGGGGTCGGCTATGATGGACACATTCTGTGCACAGCTTTCTCTATGAAGAAGGCCATCAAAGTAGAGAGGAGAGACGATATTTGATTGCCTGCTTCCCATCCTGCCTCCTAGTCACTTCTCAGATTTAGGCTGGATTCAGATCACACAAGGGCAGAAGAATTTCCAGAAATGAAAATCTTAATTAAAAAAAATAATAATAATAACCATGAGTTTAGACTTCAGAATCAGGGTGGGCACAATACACAACACAGTGTTCTCTCTCAGTGGATGCACAGTAAAGCACACTAAATTAGTGGTCATTCAGAGGGCTTCGGAACTGTGATTTATTAACATTGCGGGGAAGTTAGGGATAGATGTTTTTAAAGTCCCTTTGTCCACTCTTGATTTTGTTTTTCTCTGCTATCCCGGTGTGGGGCACTCAATGACGAGAGACTTAAAACAAAAAAGTTAACAAAATCCATGTTTATGCTCTGCTCACTGAAAACAGTGGTATTCATAGGGAACAGAACTTTTCTCCCTTTCTTAGCAGTAAGGGGCTTGCACGGTTCCTGCATTTCTGACTTAGTCTGTCCAGAAAGCTAAAGTATCGCTGATCGTGGTACACATTGCCCCCCCCCCCCCCGGCAGTGGTGATATTTTTATCACACTCTTTTGTATGTTGGTGTTAAAATACACTGCCCGGATATTTCAAGGTTTTGAAAAGAGGGAAAATTCAACCCTAAAGGTTTACAATTGCCGTTTTTCTATGGATCAGTTCTGAGAGCAAATTCAGAATGATGCCTTTTCAGGTCTGCAGGCAAGAACTATTTTGTGACCGTCACTATTCTCTGATTTTCTGAGTGCACTTTAATAGATTATCTTCATAATGTAGTATATTACATAATGATTTTTTTCTCAGCATGTTACGAGTTTATCCTTCAATTAAGAAAACAAATCACGCTTGTCCCTAAGTCAGATTTTTTTCCCCTTAAAATCTATGCTGTAATGCGATTCATCAATATGATTAAAACTACTCAGTGTTTTGTAGGGCACTGAACAAATGTATTTGAGCAGCTCTTTGTAGACAGTTCTATTTAAGCCTTTCCTTTTGTATTGTCCCTTTGTCAAGGTTATGTTAAAGGTGTGTGGGCTGTAAATCAGCTGGGACTGCGGTGGTTAAAATGCAAACAGTAAATACAACTTGAGGTCTTGTGTGGGATTATAGGATTAAAATCATGCAAACTGCTCTTGTGCTAGAATTGAGCCTTCCCGATCAATACCATCCTTTGGTTTTACCAATAAAAGAACAAAAACACGGAAGTAAAATAACGAGTGGAACACCTCTCCACCTGTGTGGGTCTGTTGGCTTCCTAGCTTGGTTTAGGTCAGTAAAGAAATGGCACCCAAGGATCTGTAGGACGGAGGACATAGGTACAGGCCAGGACTCTGCACCTTCATCAGTGACCAGGTTTGTGTCAGGGTTTTGAGCTGCCCCATGGTGTCTGCCAACTCTCCTTTTATCTTCACCGAGACGGTCCACACTTCTGAGCTCCGGCACCATGGTGTGTATTTGACTGGAGAACTCAGGTGAGGGACCCAGCGTAGGCCTTCTGAGAGGGTTGTGGAAGGATTCCTAGGTCTTGACCTTGTCACGGGAGAATCTGAGGAAGGGTAGGGTAGTGTTGCTCTCTGGAGCAGGAAGTAGACTGGAGAGATGGTTCAGTGGGTTGGAAGTGTAAGGACCTCGGTTTACCTCTCTAGAACCCAGGTAAAGCCAAATGCTGTAGCACGTCTGTAATCCAGCACCCCTATAATCCAGCACCCCTGCATAGAAGATAGGAGATGGCAACAGGAGAATCTCTGGGTGCTCTTGGGCAGTGCTCAAACAAGGTGGAGGTGCTGACACCTGAGACTGTCCTCTGACCTTTACATGTGATGTGGCACACACCTCTCTCAACATAGGTGATTTGTTTGTTTGTTTGTTTGTTTGTTTGTTTGTTTTATAAGAGAAAGTTAAGGAAGTATACCAAGAAGAAAGCAGTCTGGGATTTCAATCTCTCAAAGGTGGTGGTGGTCTTGTGCCCACCTCCTGCCCTGATCAAGTAAATCTGAAAACACTATAAAAAACGAAGGTTCTGTATTTATTGGCCTCCCAAACAACCATGGGGGGCAGGTGGGAGGCCAGAGGTCAGCGTTGGGTGTCTTCCTCAGTTGTCCCATCCTATTTGTTATGTTTGAGAACTCCTAGGTATATACAATGAAATAGGACTGCATCTACCCCGCCCCCGCTACCCCCTCCCAGCTCCTCCCTATATCCTGACCCACATGGGCATCTCCCCTCTTAGTATCTTCTTTTTTGTAATAACCCACTAAGTCCAGTTAACGCTGTCCACATGAGCGTGGGGATGTGGCAGTTCACTGCAGAATGGACAGTGTGCTAGTGTCCACACCCCCCAGAATTATTCTCCGTCAGCTATCAACTGCCAGTAGCTCCTCAGTTAAGGATGGGGCTTTTTGAGTCAGGAAGTTCTTGTACAGACAGCCACCCCATTTTCCTGAGCCAGGGTCCCTCACCGAACCTGGAGTTTACTGTTTAGCTATACTGGTTAGTCAGTCAGCTCCAGGTCTGTGCCTCCCCGGTGCTGGGATTAGAGGCGTTTGCTGCCCCGCTGGCTTCCTATACAGGTGCTCGAATTGGAACTCAGGTCCTGCTTCTGCAGCTAGCTGTTCACTCACGAGCTGTCTCCCCAGCCTTTGCCCTGTTTATAGACAAGGTCTCACTGATTAGACATGAGGCTAGGCTGGCTGGCAGGTCAGGGAGCCCCAGGACAACCCTTCTGTCTCCGTCTCCTAGTGCTGGGATTACAAGCATAAACCCCCACATCCATCTTTTTATATGGATGCTGGAGATAGAGCTGGGATCCTTGTGTTTGTGTGACAACCACTTTACCAATTGATCTGTCTCATCAGTGGTATGTATTGATCCACTCTTGAGTGGGTATATTTGAAGCACTGTAATAGCCCGACTCTCCAGCCCAGTGTAGTCTATCCTGTCCTGGACAGAAGAGTTTGGCTCAGGACTCCCCAGAACGGTAGCATTGTACAGACTTGGGGAATGGATACTTCCTGTGCACTGGGGGCACTGCTGGGATTTTTTTTAATGTCTTCCAGTTAAGTAATTGAAACAGGACATTTGGACCACCCTTCCCTAATACCTACTCACTTCATGAAAATGTGCTAAGAAAAAAAAAGGTAGAACATTGGCTATTGGACAGACGTCTCAGTGTCTGTTGTCCATGGCCCGACTCATCCCCTGCCTCTTCCCACCACCCCATTTTTCTTGAGAAGGGGCCTCACTGTGCTACCCAGGCTGATCCCCAACTCCTGGGTTTAAATGAGCCTCCTGTTTGGCCTCCAGAGTAGCTGGGGCAATACATCTGTCCACGGATAACACAGACTGCTAGAGCTGTGTTTTCATTCTCCATACATGCTGAGTTTTCTTGGGGGTTTTTACTGCATCTGTTTTCTCAACCTCCAAGAAGACCTAAGCGTCTCACTATTTTTCACTTAAAAGAACCCGCCGGGCGGTGGTGGCGCACGCCTTTAGCCCCAGCACTCGGGAGGCAGAGCCAGGCAGATCTCTGTGAGTTCAAAGCCAGCCTGGTCTACAAAGTGAAATCTAGGACAGGCACCAAAACTACACAGAGAAACCCTGTCTCGAAATCTTTTTTTTTTTTTTCCTTCCCAGGCCAAATAAAACAAAACTACCTAGCCAGTGTTTTCAGAAAAAGCTAGCTACATATTTATGACAAATAAGAGTTTCTGGCCCCTGAGTTCTCCAATATTTTGTTTGTTACCATTATTCTGAGTAAGGAGAAGAAATCCGCTGAATATGGCCTGAAAAGTGTCACTCTGTACTAGGGAGATGTGTCTACATGGTGACGAACAGGAGGAGCCCCGTTTCAATCACATTTCAGACGCATTGGACAACATTAAATAATGCTTTCAGGATTTGGGAGAGGTTTTTCCTTTGTCTCGGTAGCAAGTTGGTTGGTTTCTCTTCACTTTTTACTTCCCACTGCTTGACAGTGTGCTTAGAATTGAGGTCTGTGGGCCTCATGGCACCCACACTTTTGCCCCTTTGGAGAGACTCGACAGTCCAGTGTAAATGGCTCTGAGAAGAGGGACAGCCCATTTTCAGATGGAGCTGCCACATCACTCTACACACTGACAAGAGTTCCAGAGTGGGAAGGCTGTTGAGTGCAGTTGAGTGCGGGTGTCGGGTGACAGTTTTGCTTCGTGCTCATCATCCTGCCGGTAGAGCCCTCTGGGTTGCCTTAGATTTCTAGTGAGCCCCTCACAAGGACTCAGCTCTCTTCTCCAGTTTGCATCTGTGAGCTTCGTGGTCGTGGCAGGGATTGTATCAGCTGATGAATAGCAAGGGCAAGAGGGCACTCCAGAAATAGCAGTAATGATTGCGGTATGGCCTCCTATCAATGAGGAATTGAGTCTGCTCTGGCCCGCTCGATTCATTAGAGTAAGGATATTAATGAAGCCAGAGGTGTGAGTTCAGACCCGTGCGGGCCAGAGAGGGCCCTCTCGGCATAGTTCCCAGCCTTTTCTCATTAGGGGTTGGGGTGGCTCAGGCACCCACTGGTCTCAGAACAATGGGGAGCTGTGTGTCCCTTCTGTGGTGGGTTCACTGGGCCTTTTGTGTTGGAAGGTTAAGCTGGAAATGGAGGACCTTGCTTCTTCCGTGCAGGGCTGCTGGTCACTCATGTCTCTCTCCTTGCATTCCAGAAAGCCGTATGATCTTGGATGCCTTTGCCCAGCAGTGCAGCCGTGTTCTTAGTCTCTTAAATTGTGGAGGAAAACTTCTGGACTCCAACCATTCTCAATCCATGATTTCTTGCGTCAAGCAGGAAGGCTCTAGTTATAACGAAAGACAGGACCAGTGCCACATTGCAAAAGGGATCCAGAGTCAGACCTCTGACAACATAGACATAGAAATGCAATATATGCAAAGAAAACAACAAACTTCTGCCTTTTTGAGAGTGTTCACTGACTCTCTCCAGAATTATCTGCTCTCGGGGAGCTTCCCAACTCCGAACACCTCATCAGTCAGTGAGTATGGGCACCTGGCTGATGTGGACCCTCTCTCAACCTCCCCGGTGCATACGTTAGGTGGCTGGACCTCCCCGGCAACTTCTGAGTCCCATGGTCACCCTTCCTCCTCCACGCTGCCAGAGGAGGAAGAAGAAGAGGAAGAGGAAGGCTACTGTCCTCGATGCCAGGAGCTGGAGCAGGAAGTTATCTCGTTACAACAAGAAAATGAAGAGCTCCGACGGAAATTAGAGAGCATCCCAGGTATGCAGCCACACTGAGCAGACAACAGCAGCTCGAATCCATAGTTGTCTTGACTGCTTCTATGTATATATGTGTGTGCGGCTTTAGTGATGGGGGTAGGGCCAGGGTGGGAAAAGTTGAAAAAGCAGGATGTGTAAGATGTCCTTGGCTTGCCCGGTCCAGGCAGAAATTCCAGGACAAGCACTAACCTGTCTTGGCTGTGTTAAGTTATGTGCTTTTGGGTTAAGGCCTGAAGCCCATAGTTCTCAAGAAAGATGTCTCCATCGGTATGTAAGTGATTCCTGGATGCGATGCCTTGACAGTGATGTGCATCAGCTGTTAGAAATCGGAGAGCCCTTTAAAAGTGGTCTGTATTTACCGCGGCCTTTGTGTCCCCTGGTACAAATGTGAACAAAACCGTCCTTGCGTTAGCGGGATTCGGTACTGAAGAAAGGACATGGTCCTTTCTGTCCAGCCCTTTCCCTGGCCTCCCTTGCTTCAGTGTCCAACCCCCTTCCCAAAAAGTTCGTTTAGAAATTGTAAACTAGAAGGTCAAAGATAAACCATTAATTAAACTGTTTGTGACCCTGATGTGAAGCAGTCCCTGCCTCTTGAACACCCTCCATTTTCATAGTATTAGAGTTGGAGTTTTCTTAGGACAAGACCTGAGTTTTTGTTGTTGGTGCTTTTTTCTCTGCTGTTAAGAAAAGTACACGTGGGCTGGAGAGATGGCTCAGCAGTTAAGAGCACTGGCTGCTCTTCCAGAAGACCAGGGTTCAATTCCTAGTACCCACATGGCAGCTCACACCTATCTATAACTCCAGTTCCAAGGGATGTGACACCCTCACACAGACATACACGCAGGCAAAACACCAGTGCACATGAAATAAAAATAAGTACATCATTTAAAAATGGTTCTAAAAAAGAAAAGCACTAATGTCACTTGCATCTTTGACTTCATCCCTGTGTGTGGAAGACTTAGATTGACACCCAGATTATCAGCTACATCAAGATCTCTGAGATGTTTTAATCACTGACCCCTCCAAGATGATAGAGCCAGGGCCACATCCCCACAATCTTCACGTTTATGGTTAACTGTATACTCAAACAGTTATACTCATATGTTCAAAATACAAAACACATGTAAACTGGTTATGTCTTCCGTTAAAGCCTGGCTGTGTGTGTGTGTGTGTGTGTGTGTGTGTGTGTGCGCGCGCACCATGTTACTGGTAGCTCATATAGAAAGAGGGAGATGCTGAAGAAAGCTCCCATCAGTTTGTTAGGACACAAAGGACAGAGAACCAGAAACAAATGTTAGGATTTGCCCAGCCAGTACCTGCAGTACCAGAACTTGGGAGGTGGAGCCAGAAGGATCAGGAGTTCAGGGTCATCCTTGGCTATGGGAATTTGAGGCCAGCATGAGCTACATGAAAATCTGTCTGGAAAATAAACACATACACATATGCATAGAGAGAGCCAGGTTAAAAATTAAAGATCCTTTCCCTGTTTCATTAAAGGACTTCCCCCAATGGAGCAGAGGTTGGGCTCAGAACGTTGTGGGATCTGACTGTGTGTTTGTCTTGGAAGGAGAGGCCAGGGAAGTCAATCTGCCTGATCTTCCCAGCCGGCTGTCGTGCCTTCAGGAGACCCCAGAAGAACCTAGGAAGCTGTGTGAAGCCACACTGTCGCTTGGATCCCCGTGTCAGGGAGAGGGGTCACAGCTCACTGTGATTTTACATGCTGCCAGGCCCGCAGATACGGTCCACTCACTAGAAGTTTACCTCCAGCATTTATGTTATTCCCATCCCTCTTCAGGGCAGAGAGAAAAGCATGTCGTAGAGATGGGCCTCTGCGGAGGTTGACATCAGCCGTTCAGAACCATAGCTAGCCGCTCACAGCAGCCTCCTGGGTTACACGTTCCAGAGTGTAGGAAGAGGTGACATAAATGTCCAGAATATTAGTAATTTCTAGTCATAAATAAGTGGACATGTTCTTGACATATCATAAATTTGGGGTTCATCCAGGTCAGGTGCTGGTGGCCTGCTAGTCACTGAACTTCCCAGAAAGGCGAAAATGCTACAATTTCTTGAGCACCCTTGATGATAAGATACCGACTGACGCTGGCTGAGGTAGTCTAATGGTCACTAGAGTTACTGTGGCTACCCCGGGCTTGTTGAGGAACTTTCCATGAACCTCGAACCAACAGCCATTTCACACAGAACTGTGATCACATTAGATATGTATGGAGAGCTGGGCATGGTGGTACATCAATCCCAGCACTGAGGCAGAAGCCAGAGGGTCAGTGTTCAGGGCCGTCTTCAAGTACATAACAAGTTTGAGGCTGTCGTGGGCTACGTGAGACCCTGTCATCATTATGTCTGTGGAAATCCAGCAATACACATGAAGAATCAAGGTATGAATTATATACAGATAATTGTATACAGACCATCAAGCTGATTGGTGATGACCTGTCTAATGTGGTCACTATCAAGAGAAAGAGATTGAAAGTGTTACCTAAAGATAGAAACTTGACCAAAAGGCAAGGGTGGCACTGCCCTCTTGCCTTCCTCCCAGCCTCCGTTGGGTGAGCAACAAGTTGGGGATCATTCAAGAACCCCTTCTTGACCCTTAGTGACTGCAGGTTTAGGAAAACTCGCCTCTAGACACCCACTTGAAGAAAAGTAAGTGATAGGTGGTTACACGTGTGTTGTCAAGCAGTGACTCTGTATTTGTCCCTGCTCCCTAATGGGTCGGGGGAAGGGGGGGAACCCCACTGTCCTAGAGCCAGGGCATTCCCATAGGAGGACCTGGGGCTGTCTTGTAGACTCTACCCTATTTGACAGTGTGTGACAGCCGGACATCCAGGACAGACAGCACAGAGGAGACGGCAGCAGAGAATAAGGAAGGTTGAGAGCAGTTGAGCAAGTGCTGCAGGTAGCCCAGTGGGAACGCAAGTGTCTTCAGGGTCCCCTGCCGGGGACACAAGGTTCCTGCTTCATTGTCTGTCCTTAAGTAAAGCCTGGAGCAGAAGTGAACGAAAGGAAGCGGGCCGTCATCGTTCACTTGGGGTCACAAGAAGAAGGGAAAGTGTTTGATCCAACCCCGAGCAGGTTGGGGAGGGCCGTCCACCAGTGCTGTGTGTTGCTGGTAAAGTGTCTGCCAGCCAGGAGCTGGGAGGTGCTCACCCCAAGGAAGTGACGTTGGCACTTTTCGTATTGGATCATTCCGCTAGGAATTTGGAAGTTTGTCCGAATTTTTTTAGTTTTTTAGTAAGAGATGAAAATAGGTTAAAAAGAAGAAGCTACAATAAATAAATAGAGCCCCTTGGATCAGGCATGTGAAGTGCTTGGGAGGTAATTAGGAAGCACTGATGGATGGAGCTCCTCAATGGCGAGGGTGTCAGGTGGGGTGTCGTCTAGTGAGCTCCCAGTCACAGTAATTAAGAGTGCTCATAGGGAATGAATATAAAAATCCCATATTAATCTGACATGCCAAGAAATGTAAACCGGGCGGGCAGTGGTGGCGCACACCTTTAATCCCAGCACACGGGAGGCAGAGCTAGGCTAATCTCTGTGAGTTGGAGGCCAGCCTGGGCTACAGAGTGAGTTCCAGGAAAAAAAAAAAAAAAAGAAAGAAAGAAATGTAAACCACACCCATCCTTATGCCCCAATGAGAAGAAATAACACCATACGTCACAGTTGTCTAATTTTTTAATACAAAGTCCATAGATATCAAAATAAGAAAACCTATGGGGGGTGTGTATTTGTATTTTATTTTATTTTTTAAGACAGAGTCTCCTGGTTTTCAGGCTGGCTACCAGTTCACTGTGTAGCCACTGATAGCCTTGAACTCCTTCTTCCTGCCGCTGGAGTACTGGGAGGTGGTTCCAGGGTTGTTTTCTCCTCCAGTTATATGTGGTGCTGAAGAATAAACCCAGGGCTTCACACGAGCTAGGCAAGCACTGTATCCTCAGCCTGAAAAACTGTCTTAAGATCACCAAGTGCACCACTTAAAATAACTTTAAATTAATGGGTTTACTGAGACGGGTCTCCTTGTATATCCCTGGCTGGCCACTTGCTCTGTAGGCCAGGCTGGCCTTGAACTCAGAGATCTGCCTGCTTCTGCCTCAGATGTGCTGGGATTAAAGGAGTATGCCACCATGCCTGGCTTATTTGGTTTTTTTAAGATGCCACACACAGGGTAGATCAGACAGGGGCTGGAGAAGTGGTTCTGCAGTGAACAGCACTCACTGCCTTGGCAGAAGACCCGGGTTTGGTTCCCGGCACCTACGTGGCAGCTCACAGCCAAGTGTAACTGCTGTTCAGAGGATGGGACTCCCTCTTCGGGCCTCCGTGGGCACCAGGAACACATGTGGTACACACTAATGAAGGCGAACACATACAAAGTAAAAATTCAGACAGACAGACTGGACCAGACATGAGTAATACTCCCTGAACACTTCCCTCTGCCTGTTCTGTTGCTGGAAAGTCAAGTCGTTTCCGTTTCGGAGTAAACACAGAGTGGATGTCTTCACAGGGTGGCAGTTTTATTTCCTTTTAGTGCATTCAAAGAAGGGAGGTTGATTCCAAGTCATATGGTGTGTTGTGCTGAATTTCTTTAGAAACCCCCTAGTCTGCATGGAGAGGACAGTAGTCATTGTCACCAGCAGTGGACATTGTCACCAACAGTGGACAAGGGCTGCTTCTCTCCACACCCTCATCCACATTGTCACCTTTGGATTTGATGTCCATCCGTCCAAAGGTTATGAGATGGCCTGGCAGTGGGTTTGAGTTTGGTTTTCCTTGTTAATGACTTCTGAACACCTTTCATTGACTGCATTTTGGACATTTTTATATCTTGGGAGAAACATGTGTTGGGTCCCCACCTGCCGCCCTCTTTGAAACAGTCAGCCTCCAAGTCCTCAGATTATATGTGTGTACCACTGTGCCTGGCTCTTGCCTGTGTTGTGTGGAGGGGATGGGGGTGGGGAAGAGAGAGAGGGAGGGTCTCTCACTGGCCGGTAGCTCATGTTTAGGCTAGGCTGGCCAGCCCACCAGCCCAGGGATCCTTCTTTTGACACCTCACCCAGCCCTTTACATGGGTGCCAGAGCTGGAGCCAGGTCCTCATGCTTGTAAGGAAAACGTTTCCTTGACTGAGCTGCCTTCCTCTGGTAGGAATTTTATAGTCTTTGGTCTTACATTTAGGCCTCCTCCGTAGTTTTTAATATTTACGGTCTTATATGAATTGGTGGTTGATTTTTTTGTATATAAGTTTTCAGTCTAATTTCTTAATTCAGTTTCTGGGGCTGGAGAGATGACTCAGAGGTTAAGAACACTTGGCGCTCTTGCAGAGGACGCAGGTTCAGTTCCCAGCACCCACGTTGGGGCTGCTCACAACTGTCTGTGACTCCATTTCCAGGGGTTCCAACACCCTCCTGACCTGCAGCCAGCACACACATGTGCTTACTCACTCAGGTGCATACACATGCACAAAATAAAAATAAGCCTTTAAAAAATACGGAAGAAAATTCAGTTTTTCCCGGGATTAATATTGCCAGTATTTTTATAAAAGCCTCTACTTCTCCCAGGCATGGTGGCACACACCTTTAATACCAGCACTGGACAAGCAGAGGCAGATGGACCTCTTAGTTCAGGCCCAGCCTGATCTATATATCGAGGTCCAGGCTAGCCCAGGCTTCATAATGAGATCCTGTCTTTATGTGAACAAAAGAAAAATTTACTTTCATCCTTTTTGAGACAAGGTCTTAGTATATAGCCCTCAAATTTCTGATTTATCTGCCTTCCCCTCCTAAGTGCTAGGTTTATAAGGCACAGGCCATGGCTCCTGCCGAAGTTCCGTCATTATGGCGTATTCTTCTAACTCTGAGCTCACACCAGCCGTCCACTTCATCTTACAGACAAGAAAGTTGGGGTATAGTAGACAGGAGAGCAGCTGTAGATGTGGAGTTATGTAGTCCAAGCTTTCTGACTGGGTGTCCCGTTTGTAACCCCCCAGCCTGGAGTGAGTTCTCACTGCCCCGCTAGTTAACGTTGTTTGATCACCATATGAGCCTGAGTTAGCCAAGGAGTTAGTGGCCACTGTGGCATTACTTCTGGAGAAATACAAAGCTTAGGCCTCTGAGGGCCTTCTGTACAGTGCCGTCAGCTAAGAAGTGTGCGACCTTGTTTCTTCTGTGCGCTGGGTGTTGGCACTTCGGCACTACGGTGGAGGGCCATTTTAAAAAGGAATTCCCAAACAGAAATATAAGGAACATCCCTAAATAAACCACGACAGGGACACTTGCTTCCAGCATAAGAACTGAAACAAGACGTCACAGCTGGGACATTTGTCAGGCGACTCAAATTCCAAACGTCTTTGCACGAGTCTGCAAATGGCTTGTGTAAGTTCCGGTTTGGGGAGTTCCAGGCATACCTTAGCAAGCAACTTCGCAAACTTGCGAATACAGAATCCAAGAAGGAGTCGTGACTCACTGAGCTGCAGGCGCAGAGCTAACCCCACTAGTTCCCTGGGTCATTAAACAGGTAACCAGTACTACCAGTTGGGGTGAAGGGATTGTGAGCACACTAAAGCCCCCAAGAGTAGCTGCAGCCGTAGACCGGTGCTGCTTGATGGCTGTGATCCTGGCAGTCATTTGCCCGTGCTGAGCCTCAGTGGCCCTTCTCTAAGGCAAAATTTACAAAATTATAGGAATAGGGAGTGTTTGATTCAGTAAGTCTTCTCATGAACACAGCATCACCTCTAAGAAAAATTGTTCCTGAGGCCAGAGACATGGCTCAGCAGTTAAGAGCACTTGTTTCTCTTCCAGAGGACCGGGGTTCAGTTCCCAGAACCCACATGGTGGCCCACAAACATCATAACTCCAGTTCCAGGGGGTCCACTATCCTCTCCTGACCTCCACAGACACCAGGCATGCACATGGTGTGCATACAGACAAGCAGGCAAAACACTCAAGACACAGAGAACAAATCTTAGAAGAAGAAAGAAAAATCGTTTCTAGATGTTGGTAGAGCATGTCTGTAATCCAAGAGCCAAAAAGGCTTGGGCACGAGAGGAGTCCAGGACCCTTGTGCGATAGATATGTGCGATAGAGATGTAGTGAACCCCCATCTTAACCAAGAAAGGAAGCGTGGAACTTGTGTGCCTAGCAGTCCAGAGACTTCGAGTGCTTTTCCAGATCAGAAGTGGTGTCTGACTTCAGAAAGAGGCCAGCAGGCCTCAGGTTGGTGTCTGCTGCTTGTAGTCAGTCTTCACTTCTCTGGGGTCCTGTCTGGGGGAGATAGGGTCCTGTGACTGACTACCTGTGGAGCTGAAGATGGTCCTCCTGCATGCTTCTCACAAGAGTTGAGATTACAGGCAGGGCACCACGGTGCTTGGCTTTCTTCCTGAACATTCTTAGAGACTTTTCAACCCACAGTACACCAAATGTCCAACTTCACTGGACAGTTGGGACTTCTGGGCAACCAGACACTATCTGACCCCAGCTCTTTCCACCCCCAAAATATGCTGTCTTTCTCTTGAGAAACTCCTGTGCATTCTTCAGTGCCCAGTTGAAACAAGGCACTCCTCCTTGTGAGAGACCTTTTTTAACCTCCAAGCACGCCATACATACCTCTGTTAAAGTTGTTTTCAAGCCTGTGTTTACCCTGAGTAAGTCTCCTGATAAGGGGCTATACGGTGCTTGAGGGCAGAGAGGACACCTAATCATCTTGATGTCCCTGTTGCTTTTGAAACAGGGCATTGTCTTTATCTGAACTCCAACCATGCAGCTGAAGGAGGCTAATACTTAGTGCTGACCATTTGGTTTGAGATATTTCTATGGAGGAGCTTATTATATGTTACTAAAATAAATATGGTTAGGCTACATGAAGATTATTAAACGTAACAGCTGGGGTTGTCAGCAATAAAAAAAAAAATTCAACTTTCCAGTAAAACTATTGAGTAATATTTTGAGGAGTTTGAAGTCTTTGACTAAGAAGACAGATAAAATAGTGCTTGAGGAGAGAAGATTTTAGCTGGGTGTGGTAGCATGGGCCTGTAATCCAGCCATTCAGGAAGCCGAGGCAAGAGGATGGCAAGCTCCAGGCCCGCCGAGGCTACGTGGCTAATAATATTAGTACACTGAAACTGTTAGCTGAAGACCCGCTCAGCCTTAATATGGGAAAGCCAAAACAGTTTCTTTAGAAGAGGCTTGCGTGGAAGTGGCTTACCCAGTCCAGGCGCTGAGGTAGCAGCCGAGTTAGGAGGCCTCTGAGGAACTCACTGGACTGCTGCACTTAGAGCTCCCGGTCGGCTTTGCTTCTGCTTCACGTCATTACCTCAGTTGTCCCTCACAGTAACTATGTGGAGTAATCATTCCAGTCGGACAGGCTTGAGCAGGCAGCTCGGAGAGGTCAGGTCACTTGCCTGGGGTTGCGTAAGTCAAGTCAGAATCAGCACACCTGAATCAGTAGTGCCCAGCGGCTACTGTAGAATCTTCCAGTGTGGGAAGGACCCTGACTGGGTATTAAGCTGTTTTCCCTTAGAGACTAGGGGTAGGGCAGGGGTCTCTTTCCTGTTGTCCCAAACCATCCTTTCCCCTTTCCACCTTTTCTTTCTTCAGATTATGTGATGAGCATGCAATTTGTGTTGATCATTTCCCCTCCCCCAACTCCTCCCAGAACCTCCCGAGCTCTGTGCTCTCAATCCCCCACCAAAAGTAAGTAAACAAATATCAAAACAAACAAGCAAAAGACCAGTAGGACAAAAACAAAATGAGACAGCAAGCCCATTTAAAAAAAAAACAAAAAACCATGGGGTTTGTTTGTGTTGGTTGGTATACCCACTGAGACTCCATTGGAGAAAAAGGTTTTCGCCCCCATGTTGAAAGCGAGCTAACATGTGCTGTTCCTCCCCACAGTGCCCTGCCAGACCGTCCTAGATTACCTAAAGACAGTGCTCCTGCACCACAACCAGCTCCTGCCGCAGCCCGCCGACCAGCCCACCGAGGTAGGAGTCGCCTCGGGGAAGAGGGGCGCAGGCTTGCAGGTGGAATTCCCCCAGGTGAAGCCTGGCTCACAGCTTCCAGTCTCTCTGGAGCAGATTGGCTGGCCAAGCACATTGCTGACTGGGGAGTTGGCGGGCCTGTTACTGTGGGCGCATACTCTGTGGAGAAAGACCACGTGCATGTGGATTAATTGACAAAGAGTCATCTGCACTTGGAAAGGAAGGGGAGCCAGCAGCTTACATTGCATAGGCAAGTCTCCCCATTCCTTTGGAGCAGAGAAGTCGGAAATGGAGATAACACCCAGCATGCCTCCAGGTAGAGCCCTGCTCTCCATGGGTCTTGCTCTGGGGTGTCTGACATTCTCTGGGGCTTCGACATTATATCCCAGACAGCACACACAAGCAGTTTTCTTTCTCTGAGCCACAGTAGAAGCAACCAGTCTCCCATTGTATAGGACAGTGGTCCCTCGATGCTAGGGTGTTTAACAGACTACATGTCTACAAAATTCTCAAAGCTCGGTCTGGAGAATGTTCCTACCTTCGTGTTTTCAGACTTTAGAACATGGCTTTGAGTCTCCTTGCCCTCCTCAGTTACTGTGTCTCCTTCCATCTTCCGTCAGAGCATGCTCCCAAAGCACCCTCTGCCAGCACTCCCATGCCACACGGCCACACATCTCCTACACACTCCTCATCCCCATTAGCACCCTGGTGCCTCTTGGATTCTGAGAACCCTGGATTCTCAGTTGATGCTTTCTGAATGCTGACTCACTTTAAAATGATTAAACATGTCTAAGAACTGTTCAGTGATCTCCACTCTGTTTTCATTACCCTTCTACCCTATAATCTCACTCCCCTCACTGCTCCCCAGTGATCTGCAGGGACCCCCTAACCCCCACCCACGTGCCTTTCCTGAGTGTCTGGTCCAGGAGCCCTTTTCAAGCCTGGTCGCTCAGGCTCTCGCTTCCCTCCTGGGCTTTGTGTCAGGGCCTGTCCTTGATGCTCATGACTTTGTCATCCATTGTTCCTGGGTTCCTTCCTTCCTCTCTACTGTCAGTTTGTGGGGTGCTCTTCCTCCTCCACCTCCTCCTCCCCCCCCTTCTCTGCCACTTGAAGTCTAAAAGTCCCACAGCTCAAGTCCACATCACCCTTCATGGCTTGGACTGTCGGTGGGCTGCCCACACCTTCCTCACTCTGCACCACCTGCTCCAGTACCCAGCCGCCCTTGCATTTTCCTTCTCAAAAGGCCTCACCAAACCCAGGCAGAAGCTCCTCCCTGTCACGGGGTTTCTTCTTATTCCCAACATTCCATGCTCATTTTCTCCTTTCTGGTCTTAGCATTTTTTACCTCTCTCTTCTTTGCACAAAACAAAGTATCTTTCTAAATTAAAGATCAAGCCTAAATTAAAATCCATAATTGAAGGCTACATTTGTTAACCTGATATTTTATGGTATAAAACACAAGTGAAATACGTACATTGTCCAGGAAGTGTCTCTGGCTGCCCCTGCCTGTGCTCAGAGCACATTGTAAACCTGTACATTGAGGGCTGTTTTCAGTGTGACTTCATAGGAGAGGGTTAGTAACTATGGCTAACTGAAGTGCACAATCAGCCCCCCAAAACAGAAGGAGGGACGGGGAGAACGGCTCAGCTGATAAAGTGCAAGTGGGATGCTCCAGCACCCACATGGAAAGCAGGTGTGGTCAGGGCGTGCAGCTGTAATCCACCGCACTTGGGAGGTGGGGGCAGGCTTGCTAACCTGGCAGCCTTGCCAGGCAAGTCTGTGAGCTCCAGGTTCAGGGAGAGACCCTGTCTCAAAAATAAAGGTGGAAAGGCTGGGCGAGGTAGCACACATCTGTAAGCTTTTAATCCCAGCACTCATGAGGCAGAGGCCAGCCTGGTCTACAGAGTGAGTTCCAGAACGGCCGAGGCTACATAGTGAGACCCCGCCTCAAAAAAGAAAGAAAAGAAATGAAATTAAGGTGGGGAGTCATTTAAAGAAAACGCCAACATCGAACGGTGCCCTCCACGTGTATAGGCGTAAAAGTGCACGCATACCCCCACACAAATAGATGAGGACAGAGGATTGCCTGTGTCTCCCTTAGCTTGGGCCATTTAAACTTCATTGCCTGTCGTCATCATTATTACTATACTGTTTTTATTATCATCTCAGGCACCTGAGAATTTTCTCATTTTTATTATTTATCACATTTTATTCCTTTTAACTATGCTAAAACAGGATTACAACTCTCATCCATAACCCACAGGGCTTCCTAGGTTGTGTTTGGGGCTATAAATTACTGGTTCTCTTTCTTCTGTTTCTTGATGAAAATTACCTCCAAATGGTAATTCTGCATTTTATGAGATCCATGTTTTATGTTGAGCTGCTGCGGTTTGGAGTTGCATAGGACTCTGCTATGATTTTCTCAAAGATTTGAAAAAGTACCTGTCTTGGATTGCCAGCTCCCTAATCACAAACACCCTCATCTTGAAATGGACACAGTTTAGGGGCACAGCTCAGTATTAAGGAATGAGTGAAAAACTCAGCCTTCCCCCATCCCACCTCACTTAAGAATTGTGACTCTTTGGGAAAGGATAGAACTTTGGTAAAATAGCCATAACTTTTCCTTGCAGGTAAGCACCCTAACCCCAGGGAAACAGGTATATTAGGATGATGATGATGATGATGATGATGATGATGATGGTGATAATCATCATGGTGGTGATGATGGTGATAATCATCATGGTGGTGATGATGATGGTGATGGTGGTGGTGAGGATGGTGGTGAGGACGATGATGATAGAAAATAGTTCAAGAAGTAGCTGTGGAGTTTTCTTCTAAGGTTAATGATGAATGTGTTCACAGGGACTGTAAGAGGAGGGGTTTTGATTTTTTTTTTTAACCTTCATTTCTTTTTTTCATGTGTGGGTATTTTGCCTGCATATGTCTGCACTGTGTGCATACAGGGCCCATAGAGGCCAGAAGAGGGCATTGGATTCCCTGGGACTGGAGCGACAGATGCTTGTGAACCACCATGTGGGTGCTGGGAGTTGAGTGCAGGTCCTGTGGAAGAGCAGCCACTGCTCTGAACCACTGGGCCATCTCTCCAGCCCCTGGCTTTAAACTCTTAACTACAGCCACTGTTGCCAGGCATCTGCTTTGTGGCGGTCACGTCAGTAATCCTTGGGCCGCAGCACTCACTTGACCAGTGTGCTGCACCTGCTTGTGACTCTGGGAGAGATTACTGCATGGAGCACACACGTCCCGGCCCTGGGAGTCTGTGGTGGGAGATGGAGGGACACACCTCACAGAAACTGGGACTCTGCAATTGTCCCTTTGTTTTCTTGTCTCTTTGGAGACAGGATCTCACTCTGTTCACAAAACTGCCCTAGAGTTCACTATATAACTGAAACTGGCCTTCAACTCTGAACAGATCCCCTGCCTCAGACTCTAGAGTGCTGGGGTTACAGACGTGAATGGCCATCATGCTTGGTGAATGTGGTATTGTTGGCCCCCTTTTGACAGTAAAGAACTGAAGTTGAGAATAGTCTCTCTGAGGCTGAACCCATGGCCCAGCTTTACAATGGCGTTGTTTGGGTTTGGTTCCGTTAATGGGAGTTTTGTTTTCACCTGTGTATGTGGACCGCGTGTTTACCTGGTCCCCTCAGGTCCTGGGACTAGAATTACAAAGGGTTCTGAACTGCCGTGTGAATTGAACCCAGGCCCTCTGGAAGAGCCGTCAGTATTCTTAACATGTGAGCCATCCCTCCAGTGCCAACCCCTCCCTGCCCCTCCTCTCTAATTGCACTACCTGGGGCCGTGCCTTAGACTGTGGTTAATTGTTCAGTAAACAGTGCAGCTGTTAGTAAAGGACTTCTGTAAAGTGCTTTAGAAGAGTGGTCCTGGGCCAGCTGGGAGTCCACCCACCTCAAGCTCCGCCAACTGCCTGGGTGGAAAGGTCATTTGCTGGAGATCCACCAAGCCCCTTCCTCTGTCCATGAGGAGCAGTCAATTATTTTCCCTTCTGCATCGGCCCTGCGGCTTGCCACCCGTCCCCTCAAGTAGGACTCTGTGGTCTCCAGGCTGGCTAACCACATTGCTGGCCTGGCTCCCCCATTCCTTCATGCACCGCCCAAGACGACACTCATATCAAGAACTCTCACCTCCTCCTACCGAAGGGCAGCAGAAAGAACCCACGAGCCCTGGGCTCCTGATTTCTGATCACACGTGTGCACAAGGTCCCAGAGCCCAGGGTTTTGGATGCTACCACCTGTTGACTGCCTATGGCCACTCCAACAAGTTCAGGTAGCTTTCTCAAAGTTGATAAGCCATAGAACCCAGTTCATTTTAAAGCTAGCCTGTCTTCTAAATCCAGTGCACAAACCATGACCTCAGCTGCCTTCCTTAAAGGAAACTAAGTCCCACTGTCACCGGCAGGAAAACGTTGAAGAGATGAGTTTCTGTGTGCACTGTCTAGTGACTGCTTCCTAGTCAGATGCAGTCCTTGCCGTTCTGCTCTGGCTTTCTTCCCAGTACCTGCTCCATGCTTAACTAAGCAAGCAGTTTTTGAAATAAAACCCTGTCAGACCCAAACAGTACGAAATTTATAACCTGCAGTGAATTTTCAGAGTTGTAAAACTGAATGGGTTTCCCTTTTTCTTTTTTTTATTTTGTACACCTTAATTACTGGGGAAGAAGTTTATTAAAACTGAGATCATGGGTTAATTAATTTGTCCTGAGCTGTAGAATTTTATGGACAGCCAGAACTAAAGTAATGGTTGCGTGGGTGCAATTGACTAAACACGGCTTATAAATGTTCCAGAAGTCCCCGTAATTAGTCCCACTGCAGCCGTTTAGCTTGGGAATTTTACAGCAGACATAAATTATGAAGGTGAAAAGTAAGAAAATTTTGAGTTGACACGTTGACATTTGCAGAAGCTACAATTTGAGAAAAGCTGTTTTGCATTAATTTTTTTTTCCCAGTTTCCTCCTTTTAAACCTGCGCTTTTCATGTTTGCACTGTTACACAACGACAATCATGTGTTAGGTGCCTCCGACACAAGTAATGCCTATTAAAATAGACTACTCGGCACCGTTTCTCTAAGAACGTAGCTGGCAGCCAGAGGATGCCGGGACCTGTTTGATCACACTCTTCAAAGTCATTTCTGCATATCTAATAGATTGAAAGGGAAAGTTACAGGTTATATTTAAAGAGTGCTCCCTGTCATTGGATCTTGACACATTTTAACCTACCTGTTAAAAGGCGAGTTATAAATAGCTCCTCTTTCAAAGGTGTTCATTATACCTCATTGGCTCTTGTTATAGAAAATGCAAATGTAATTTGAAAAGTGCCCGTTCTGAGTGTGAGCAATTACTCGTGCTCTCAATGCCCGGTTCATTGTCGGCATAGCCACTTGCTTTAAAAGCATGTTTGCCTTTGAAATGGAGATCATTTGGCTTCTGGCTGGCTGGCTCAGTAGGTAATGAGAAAATATTTTCCTTTTCCAGGGAAGCAAGCAGCTGTTGAACAACTATCCTGTCTACATAACGAGCAAACAGTGGGACGAGGCTGTAAACTCTTCCAAGAAAGATGGGAGACGGCTCCTCCGATACCTCATCAGATTTGTTTTCACAACCGATGAGCTTAAGTACTCATGCGGCCTTGGGAAAAGGAAAAGGTCAGTGCAGTCAGGAGAGACAGGTCCTGAAAGACGCCCTCTGGATCCAGTTAAAGTCACGTGCCTCCGAGGTACCGCATCCTTCCCCTCAGCGTCCATCATCCGTGACCCCATTTCACTGCATTGGCTGTGGCTCCCCACACAAGTGTGCAGCCCTTACTGTATTTTGATTTTTTTTTTTTTAAATCTTTGCACCAAGACCTTCTAAGCTTCATGTGGCCCATCTCCTTGGTGTTGAAAAGCTCTGTGAACGGCTCTTTCCTTTCGCCTCGTCTTCACATAACGGTACAAAGGCATCACATAGCACCTCATGTTTCACGCTTTCCGTTCAGATTTGCTTTGCTGCCAGAGAAGGCCACATTCAGCAAAACTGGAGCGTAGGGGGATAGGCACAGGGAGAGAAGATGGGCCATTTTGTAATTGGTAAAAGGGTATTTTGCTTCCATGGGCTGTCATCTGGCTTGCTTCTTTATTAATATATGCAAAGTATACCGGAAGTAGATTTTACCCATAAACCCTTTTTAGGTTAAAAAAAAAAGCGTCTATGTTAAAATTCTGCTTCGCTGACACGGTTTTGTCAGTATTTTAGGTGACTGCTTTGGTCTTCACAGTTGCAGGTCAGGCAAAGGTTGGGGAACTAGCAGTTGATGGAACAGGTTTCAGCAAACACAGACAAGTAGAAACATGATAGGGTCACCAGAACACTGCCTGTCCTGGAACACAAAGCCAAAAACACACCAGAAGACCCTTCACAGCTGAGTACTAACTTTATTGACTAGAAAGACACGTTGATTTAGTCTGGATAGGAATCTAAATTTTCCCTAGTGAAAGTCACAGTTTATTAGATAGGTAGGTAGGTAGGTAGGTAGGTAGGTATAGATCACTCTTAAGGCTTTAACGATTGGAAGGCTTGCCTCTACTCACCCAGGACACAGCCTTCTCTTAGACATTGGAGCTCTGTAATCCCTGCTGTCGAAGTGTACGTGTCCTGTTGGGAAGCAGCTAGCGTCTTTAGCTCACCCCACAGATTCTTGTTCGGCGGGGACTGAAGGGTTGGTGCATGCATGGCCCTCAGTCATCCTACATGACTCTTATGCAGGTGCCCCATGCTTGGGGAAGTCACTGCCACGAGAACACCACCATTAACTAGTGTCAGTGCTGTAAAGCGATCCGGTGGGCTTTAGTAGGAAAATTCCACTTATTTAGCGTGACCAGCTGATGGAAATTTCTAGAATCTCTGTTATTTAGCTAATCGATCATAATTCCCCCTGATTCCCCAGCATCATCAAAGGTGGTAGAATTGCTCACCAAGAGGCAGTGTTGGGCTTGGGCTCCTTACTTGTGCAGCCAAAGTGATTAAAAACTCAGTCAACTATATGCCTTCTGGGGAAATGGTTCTCAGTAGGGAAAATGCTTGCTGCACAAGCTTGAGGGTCTGAGTTCATCCCCGGGATCCATATAAAAAGCTGGGCAAAGAGCAGTTAAGGAAGACACCTTTGTTTTCAACAGCAGATATTCCCTAGAAGTTTAGGGTGGCTTTTGCTCTTGCACAGGGGAGCTCTGGCGGGGGGTGGGGGTGTTGGTAGGTTGGTTGTAGTGAGTGACAGTCATGGCATTGCACTGTACCCCACGTAACTTGTCTGATAGTGCTTCTCATATAGGTTCGGCAGCCTTTCTGTCAGTCATCATCTGTCAACAAAACAGCCAGCTGTTTTCTCTCTTTTACTGTTGTTTGTCTTCCCACAGAATTCATTAGGATGCACTGTACCTCCAACCCCGATTGGTGGATGCCCTCAGAGGAGCAAATAAACAAAGTGTTCAGCGACGCCGTGGGTCACGCCCGACAGGGGCGGGCAGTGGGGACTTTCCTGCACAACGGCGGCTCGTTTTATGAAGGAATGGATCACCAGGCTTCCCAAGATGAGGTCTTCAACAAGAGTTCCCAGGATGGATCGGGGGACTAGCGGACAGAATCTTCCCACCCACGCAGCGGCGTTGTGTTTTGTTCTGTTTCAGAGTTCCAGTTGTGAATGTGCACTTCCTTGTTACCTTAGCGTCCAAAGCATGTTACTCTGTCATACTTCACAATTCTCGAGCTTAAGACTGTGACCCACTGCCACGGTTCCCAAATGGAAATCCACTTGAGGGGTCTTTGGGAAGTCTCTGGCACCGGCAGTAGATTTGGGGTGTATTATATCACAGAGGCAAAGGTACAGTTGACATGAAGTCTTTACTAGCTAGACATTGAGGATGTTTTCTGTCCCGAGTCTTCAGGTCAGCCTGGCCTCCTGAGCAGAGCTGGTCTCCTGGGAAGGTTCAGTTAGTGTTCCTGCACATGGGGAAAGGGGAGACACAGAGTTGTTTTAAGGGACAAGCAACAGGCATTTTCTTACTTAGTTCAAGTAAGTCTTGTTTCGATTTTCCAAAGACACGGGATTGGTGACACTGTAAGCTTCCATATGTTACAGACTTACTGATTGGAAGCCAGAGAACAGAAGCCATGTCTCTGGATGGTTAAGTGGAGGTCAGCTATTTTTCTGTTATCTTATAGACAAAACTCACTGTGTTGATCAGAAAGGCAGCCTGGTTTCTGTGGTTTACAAGCAGATTTTCTTTCTATCTTTAGGAAACATCCAAAGGATCTAAACCATTTTCAAATGCCTCGTTTCATAAGTTCCTTGATGCACAGCATCCATAGCCTTAAGTCATACTTGGTCGACAAAATGCCAGGGTAGCATAGGGTTCAGTGAGAATGCGCACTGGCTAGCTGTTGGGTAAGATCTTCAAGCACAGGGCATGACTGATGGCGTCTGCTGCTGGTAGGGGTCTGGCATTGTGGACATGCAGCTTCAAGGCCGTTCTGAGAACTGCAGTGGCTGGTCGGGGATTTCTCTGAAACTTGAGGACCGACCTTTCTGGACTGAGTGGAGCTTTAGAATAGGTGAAATTTCTGTTTCCATTGTCATGGATGAAAACGCCTCATCCAGCTGTGCCTCTCCTCCCCACAAGTCCTCTGCAGCCTAAGCTCTGAGTTACTCTTCTGCTTCCCTGGTTAATCTGTGGAAATGTATGTGAGGTTGGTGGTACCCTGGGAACCACTTCCCAGCAAAGGCTACAGAGGTGCTATAATCCTTTCTGATAAGGATGAGACTCACTTTACCAAACAAGTCAAGATTAATGTTCTTTGTGGACCCAGGAGCTAAATGGGCAGCATTCACTGAAGATTGTGAATGTCATCTACAAACACAGTGAACGGCTTTGAAAATGGGATAGAAATTCAGTCTGTATCCATTTAGAAAAGGACTTTTGCTGAGGCTGTTTTTGCCAAAATAAATCACATATCTTTTATATTCAGTATTTAGCATCAGATTTTGAACAAGTCAGCTGAGCAGTTTAGAAGTAAAAGAAAGTGAGTAAGTGAAACTCATTTACAGTGGATGAGAGCAGTGTCTTTGGCAGTCCAAGAGAAGGGGGTATTTCTTAATGTGTGATCAGAGGTCTGGGAAATCTGTCCTAGGAAACTCCCAATGCCATAAAGCCTTGGGGGAGCCCGCCATCGCCTCATCTGCCTTCCCATCTCCCCTTTGCACTGGGCTTCAGTTCCTCTTCCTCCTGGGTACATGGTCCTTGCTACAGCAGCCATGGTTAGCAGCTGCTTTTAAGGAATGCAGACTTGCAGGCCGTCTACACACACCTTCTGTGCACCGTCTTGGAGCCCGCTGTGGTGCAGGTTGTCACTACGGGTGATGGGAGCATTTGGGGCACCTCTGAGCCTTTGTCTCACCGCAGCTGTGGGGCCGGGACGGGAACCTCCAGACAGGCTGTTGTTTCTGCCCTTGAAAGGGCGCCCTTGCTGCTAGGCCGGCTGCCGCCCTTGCTCCTGAGCCGCTTCGTTCTCCCAGTGACCGCTCTGTCAGCCCACAAGTAACCAGTTCTGAAACAGTGGCATGATGCTGCCCATTGTGCGCATGAGGACACTAAGAACCGCAGCACTGGCCTCCTCAGCATCTGCAGCCAGTTTCCATGTGTATCCTGGGCCCAGGACCTGCAGTCTTCAGCCCCAGTCAGGTGTCCGTTTTTCCTGCCTCTCTTTATGCGATTGCTGTTTTCTTTAGCTTAGTCCACTGCCTGATACCAGCAGGTGGTCCCTTAGACCTGTCCCAACACTCTGCTGGTTTCTTCCATTTAAGGCTGGGGTGCTTGCTACTCAGGTCATGGTGGTTTCCTGGGTGGTCACCTGAGTGTTAAATCAGCCTGCAAAAGATGCCATCTCTGGCAGGGATTCAGAACTCACCATGGATCAGGCTGCCCTCATTTCTCCACAAGCCTTTGATTTAGTGTTTGGAGGTCTCTCATGTTGTCTGTCAACCTGGTTTGATTTTCCACGTCATTCTAGCAGTCAGACACATTGCTCTCCCAACACAAAACTTAGCCCTCTGTCAACTCTTAGAATTACCCTGAGTCATTTAGTGTTGGTTTGAAGGAGACTTGAGTTAAAAACAGCTCAGGATGCAGCTGTGCCGTTTCATCGGTGAGAAAAATGTGGTTGCCAGGCTGGCGTGACTAAATGGGACGTTTTCTGTCAGTGATTAGGTAGGTCCAGTGTCCCGGCTCTCAGAAGCTCCATAGTTAATAGTGACATCGTCGTGGTGTATTCTTCATTTTCCAAATTAAAAACCTGCTTCTCGGTGATTGATGCCCCAGGCACAGATCTTGCCAAGAGGAGGCTGACCCTGGGATGACCTGTCAGGGACTGGGGCCAGGTACCTGTAGAGGGGAGCAGTGTTCTACAAGGATTTGATAAGGTCACATGTCTCACCAGCCTCTTTGTGGGTGCACTGTTCAGCCTCTCATGGTATCAAAAAAAACATGAAGCATTTCAATTTGTAGCTTTTTTTGCTTGAAAGTGTGTGTGCCGGGCTT
The DNA here is from genome assembly GCA_902168425.1 of Peromyscus attwateri. Taxonomy (NCBI): domain Eukaryota; kingdom Metazoa; phylum Chordata; class Mammalia; order Rodentia; family Cricetidae; genus Peromyscus; species Peromyscus attwateri. The sequence continues at coordinate 28,345 of CABHPP010138059.1, forward strand.
TAACCCTGTTCCTCGTCTGTCACAGCATTTGGGGGACTGTGACCATGTGTTTCATAAGGCCTCCCTAAGAAGGTAGCAGAGAGCATAGGAGCACGAGAGTGCTGTCATCTCTTGGTGAGGTGCTGAGGGATGCATGTCACCACTCACAGCTGTAGTCAGTGGGGTGGTCCATGTGTCATCCCTGACCCCATCAGGATGATAAGGAGACATGTAATTGCAATTGTATGTGACCCAGCTACTCTATCTGCATGGCATCAGGTTATGGTCACGGATAGCAATAGGACTTTATTATTAGTCAGTCCAGTAGTGATTCTTGAGATGTTAGATGTTTACACAAAGTCTAAACAATAACTCAGACTTAGGAATCTGCAGGTTTGTGGTTTCTACATCTCTCTGCCCTTTAATGACTTGTGCCTCTTTCCTGCACCTCTGAGAAAGTGGATGGAGCTCTGTGGGTAGATGTGAACCACGTCCAGAACACACGCGTTCACTCCTCTGAGTTCTGTTTCTTTTTCTTTTTTTTTTTTCTTCTTTTTTTTTTTGCTTTTTGGTGAAGGGGCTTAAACATTCAGTATGTGTGCTAGTCTAACCCTGACACCCACTGACTACCTCCTTAGTTTCTGTATAGACCAGTTATCTTTTTTTTTTTTTTTTTGGTTTAAAGGTCCTTTTTTGGTGACTTTTAGAAAAGCTTTTAAATGTATCGTTTCCTCAGTCAGTGCTGTACCATCTCACAGTACAGGTCTGTGTTCATTTGTGACAGCTTTCACATGTGAATCTGGAGAAATGTAATAGAAAATGGTTTTGCACATACGGAGGGAGTCTTGCTGGTGTGTGTTTATTGTGGCGACACTTGCCAAAGCTGCTTGGCAAACACGTCAAGAGGGAGGCTTGAGTCACAACTCCAATGCAAATGTGTCGAAACAGCAGTGTGTGTCATGATGATGTATTTTTGTAAACACAGTGGTGACTTCTTTCAGTCGTATAAGTACTGGATAAAAATAACACTTGAAACACTGGAGGAAAATGTCACTTAGCTGATCACAAAGCTACTTGCATTATCAGCCAGGGGGCGTGTGTGTGTGTGTGTGTGTGTGTGTGTGTGTGTGTGTGTTTACAGGAGAGGGAAGAATTGACATCAGCATTGTGGAGGACAAAAATAATACTCATCACCGCTTTTTTAAAAGTGAAGTTTAAAACTTTGGCTGATGCATTTCCACATTAGAGGCCTCTTGCACACTCTCCATAGTATATTGAATTTGGGGAAATACTGAGAACTGGAATTCTCACATTTAATGACTGGCTTTGTCAGCCTTGACCATTGAAGGCAGTAAATTACCAAAAACTTTGCTTCTGAGCTTCCATGGCTGCTGTAAGGGCTGTGCTTTTATTGAATCACGGTTTCCCAGATGGCAACGAGCAGACATCTGCTAGCGAGACCCATTCTCAAGCCTGGGTCACTCTGAATAGTAACTGCACCAGTACAGGTGGCCTGATGTGCCTCCCTCCACATGTCGCAGGACGGTTGGGTCCTGTTGGAAAGCACTCCCATGGCAATAGTTAACTACAGCAACCTAAGTGTAACTCTTGATTTCCTGTGTGCTAGTAGCTTCAATAAGCACTTTAATGCATCCTTCCTTATAACCTGCACAGCTGCCCAGGGTGCTCACTGGAGGTCACTTTGAGCTCAGTAAGCAGAATGGCCCTTTCTGTTTGCCCTAATCAAGCATCGCTCTCAATGTGTGCCAACACTTTGGAGTGAACTTTTTTTTCCTGATGCTATCGAGGAAAAGCTGGTATTTATATCACTAAATCTACATTGGAAGCATGCAGGTGCTTAAATAACAAGTATGTGGAGCCCAGGCCTCCAGGAGTTCTTGCAGGGCTGGCATGAGTCGTGGCCGGGGTGACATCCTGTGAGGGAGACCGGAAACTTAAAGGAAATGGACACATCAGAAGTCTGGCTCCTTTCCACTGGTGTTCTAGGTTCCCCATACACACTAGAGCATCTCAGGGAGCGCCTGGTGATGGCCCTGGGTATCGGCCAGCGTTCCCACCTCTGTGTGTGGCTGGTTTCGCAGCCTCCTGGGGACACTGGGACACTCGGTGATTCCGTGGGACGGGCGGCTTTAACTGACAATGCCACTGTGAGGACTGTAGAGACTGTGTCAAGAATATAGTGACCTGTTGAGCCTGCCCCTGTAGTTTTAGCTTTAGCATCCTCTGAGAGCATGCCAAAGCCACGAGGGGCCCGGCTTCTGCCTCTCGGGAGCAAGGCCTGCTGGAGGTGGGCAGGGATTCGGTCACTGTCCAGCCTGACCCTGCCCAGGCTAAGCCTTGCCTCCGTGTTGCTCCTCTGCAGAATGGCATGTAGCAGCTAACCCTGGGGCCAGTTGCCTTTACTCTATTTTCTATGATGAATACTTGTGGAGAAACTGTGATAAATCCATTGATCCTAATATTTTTATTGTTGGAGTCCTGTGGCTTCTCTGAATACTTTCTATTGGATTGTACTGTGTAGAATTCACACACACTAGGGATATGTGAATAAAGCTAAAAATGCATAGTATAATATAGGATAGCAAAAATCTTTTGTGAACAATTTATATAGAAGAGTAAGTTGTTTTTTAAGTGTTAGGCCATTTCTTTTAGGAACCTAAAATGTTATAAGAGTTTTTTAAGCATTCAATATTTTTAATTATAAGAGACATTTGTTACTAGAGCTAATTATTTCAGGTGTTCTAATTGGAATATTGATTTTCTTACCTCATATACCTCTAGAATGCCACATGTTCTGTTGGGGATAAAATTGCACAATAAATGTCAGGTTATCTGTTAGATGTTTTAACTTGCTTTTTTTTTTTTCTTTTCGGCTCTGTGTGCGTAGTATGTTTGCATGTGTGTAGGCATCCTCATGTGTGGGCATGTGTGCACATTACGTCTCAAGAATCCTCCTCTGGGTCTCTACCGTATTATTTTTGAGGCAAGGTTTCACAGTCAATCCCAGATACAATACGGCCTGCCTGCTAGCCATTGCTGTAGGAATCCCCTACCCCTGCCTTCCAGACCTGGAATTACAGGCAAGCCACCACACACACAGCATTTGTGTTGAAGTCTGGGGAATCTAAACTCAGATCCTTCTGCTTGCATGGCAAGTGTTTTGTCCACTGAGCCATCTCCTCCCCCGCCCCCACCCCCACCCCGGCCCCTGGCTTACTGTTTGCCTCTTGACAGTTCATTTTGTTTTGTTCTAAATGTTCCTGGTTGCCTGTTGAGAGTCCTTTCCTCCTGAAGCTAAGGCTCTCCTGCTTGTCTCTAAATGCAAGGAATGTCCTATGCTGAACACCCAGATAAAAGCCAGCAGGATGGCTTGGTGGATAAAGGTGACTTCTGCCAAGCCTTAAAAACATCCAGTTTGATCCTCTAGACCTGCATGAAGACCTACATATGGTCTCTATCCTCTGGCCTCCATGCATACCATAGCATATGCATATCCACACACATTAAATAAACAAATGTCATTTTAAAAAGTCCTCTAGTCTGTTACGCCAGGGAAGTAACCAGAAATCCATCTGACCTAGTAAGTGGGACAGCAGGGAGGAAGTGACATATGATTTGAAAGAACACGTGCTATCAGGAAGCCCATAGAGCTGAAACTCACAACTCCAAATCCGCAGATATTGCCTATGTATGGTATTTGAACAGTGCGCGCGCGGAGCACAGAGGTAAATTGGCTGTGGCTACATAGGGACATGGTTGTGGCTTCCCCCTTAGTTACTGCAGGAAGTATGCCTGACCACCATTACAGAAATGCAAGATTGGACAAATGTTATTTCATGAGCCAGATTATGTCAAAAGCTGAAGTTTCATTTTCAAGGAAATACAAAGGTGTTTTATTTTTGCCCTTAAGTTTCAAAATTTTAGCCAATAATTTTGTCTGAAAAACAATGCTTCAGTCAAAGTAATTTTGGTTAGAATTAGAACATGGGTCAAAATGGAGTGAAAGGTGCTCTCTAGCACTGAAAGGATGGAATATAACGGCACATCCAGGATAAACCTGCTTAAAGAAAACAGAGCAGGTTACAGGTTTCAAAATCCAGTACAAATAGGAGTTATTTCTACACACAAGCAATAAGCAGTCTGAGGAGAAACTTAAGCAATTCCCCTTAGATTAGCAGCAGAAGAATAGTATACTTGAAACTTTAACAAAATAAATTCCGAACACGCCAGGTGGTGGTGGCGCAGGCCTTTAATCCCAGCACTCGGGAGGCAGAGGCAGGCAGATCTCTCTGAGTTCGAGGCCAGCGTGGTCTACAAAGTGAGATCCAGGACAGGCACCAAAACTACACAGAGAAACCCTGTCTCAACCCCCCCCCCCCAAAAAAAAATATATTCTGAACACTGCAAACTATGAAACAGGGAACTTTAAGTCTTAAAGGTTCAATAAAGGAGTGGACTGTTAGGATGCAGTGATCCCAGCTCTGGTCGGTAAGTAGCAGGCAGCTGCTGCCAGGCTAACTGCCAAGGGGTTCTAGGATTCATGGGAACAGAAAGCCCCACCCCCATACCCAACAGGATGAGGGCTACATTTATGGTAATTGTCAATTAACGTGTTGAAATGGTTCCTTGGAGGAAGAAGAGCCTTTAAAGCAAGTGACATGGACAAACAGGATAGCCACCTCCTGCAGAGATGAATTGGGATCCCAGTATCTAACCCCTGGAGGGGAGCTCAGAACTCCCTGCAAGGGTATGCCCAGAACTTAGTTTCCCTTGGTGTTTCTAGTTGATAGTAACCATCACAGAACCCAAGAAAATCAAACAGGTTCACAAGTGTTCATAGTGTTAGGTATGCCGTGGTGAAAAGTAGAAGTAATACAAACGCCCAAGTGACGCGGTAAATGTCCATACATTGACTATTAGTTAAAGGCTGAGCGCTGACGGCACTGTACTACACGGATAAACCTTCAAAATACAGTAAGTGAGCAAAGTCAGACACAGAAGACCAGCTATTACACAATTACACTTCCATGAAAGGCCCAGAATAGTCAAAATTCCGGACAGGCACAGCTTAGTGCTTCTCAGGACACCATTGGCCCAATTAAGGAACCCAATGTAATACAATCCCTTTGAAATTGGTTACACACTCACGCAGCATATTTGTCCAGAGCCCGATATGCCTCAGTAGTGGCCTACCTAGTTCTTGGCAAACTGTGGTGTAAGCCGATGGCTGGGTAACTGTTAAGAATGATGAGGAGCCGGGCGGTGGTGGCGCACGCCTTTAATCCCAGCACTCGGGAGGCAGAGGCAGGCGGATCTCTGTGAGTTCAAGGCCAGCCTGGTCTCCCAATCGAGTTCCAGGAAAGGCGCAAAGCTACACAGAGAAACCCTGTCTCGAAAAACCAAAAAAAAAAAAAAAAAAAAGAATGATGAGGATCTACTAATGATGAGAAAAACCCCATGTTCCGCTGGCAACTTGTTTCCAAAGGTGAAATTGTCCTGAGCAGGGGAAATCAGTCATAAAAGTCTGTGACTGTCAGAGACAAGCTAAGTTTGACCAACAGGGCCACAGCCCGGTCACTTACATCATCACTTCCTGTATGGTGTGGTGTGCTACCAAGTGCTGGCTGGGTCACTTTCTCCTCACCTTTCTCTCTCCACTTTAAAATCTGTTGGTCAAACCTCACCTAGCCTGTCTTAGTGATACCACGCCTGATGTTCAGCCGGCAGCTGCAGAGAACATTTGAATCCAGGACTTTAGTAGAGGGTGAGCGCAGGGTGGCCTGAAACTCCTCACAACTCGCTGGCCAGACTGGGAGGGCACTGGCAGCTGGAAGAGGCGAGGCTGGCAGTGGGGCTGAAATTGTAGAGGGCTCCCTGCTGGGAAATCCGATCTCCATGCCATCTGAGGAGCACGGCAAGGAAGGAGCCAGATTGGGGATCAACTTGCAACCACCCATTCCTTCCCATCTCTAATTGAACACACTGGAAACCTCACGGTGTGAACAGCCCACTGTATCCAGCCAGCGCCCCACCCTCCCTGTGCCCGCCCCCCAACACAGGGAGGCAGAGGAGAGAGAAGACACAGATAAGGGGCGAAGCAGGTGACTCAAAGGTTTCTGCACCTGAGAGTCGCTTGGCCTTTAGTCATTGGAATGGTTGACTTTTCTGGATCATTGGGTTAAGGATTCTATGATCTTCCTTCCTTCAGTCTTCCTAGTTCATGTCCCGGTCCCGTTGTGTGGATGAGGAAGCTGGTGCTTGGAGGAGCTCCAGTGTGCAGAGATAGGAGACTGACTCTGCTTGGCTGCTCTGGCTGATCCAGCAAGAATGCATCTTTCTCTGTGACCCCAAGGCTGGACCTCAAAATCCCAAACATGCATGAGTATTGGGGAGGTTATTATTCATAGACAGTCTGTGTTCATACTAGGAGGCCTAGGAAAGAAGTGGCCTTCATGTTTGTGGTGGTTTGAGAGAAAATGGTCCCCAAAAGGAGTGGCATTATTAGAAGGTATGGCTGATGGAGGAAGTGTGTCACTGTGGAGGCGGGCTTTGAGGCTTCATATGCTAAAGCTACTCAGTGTCTCAGACCACTTCCTGTTACCTGCATATCAAGATGTAGGATGCTCAGCTCCATCACCATGTCTGCCTGCATGCCACCATGTCACACCATGATGATAATGGACTAAACCTCTGAAAATGTAAGCCACCCCCTCAAGTAAATGTTTTCCTTTATAAGAGTTGTCGTGGTCATGGTGTCTCTTCACAGCAATAGAAACTCTAACAATGTTAAAGAAATATGCCATACAACATGGTGAGACCCTGCCTTTAGGGGGTTGGGGGTGGGACAGAACTGGAAAGATGTTAAAAGTGCTTGCTGCTCTTGAAGAGAAGCCAAGTTTGGTTCCCAGTACCCACATCAGGCCACTCACAGTCACCTGTAACTCCAGCTCCAAGAGATCTGATATGCTCTGTGGGCACAGTACTCACTTTTACACACCCACTCACGAACACACTCATATACACATACTTTTTAAAATGTGTGTGTGTGTGTCTCTCTCTCTCTTTCTCTCTCTCTCTCTCTCTCTCTCTCTCTCTCTCTCTCTCTCTCTCTGTGTGTGTGTGTGTATTTGGTTTTTTGAGACAGGGTTTCTCTGTGTAGCTTTGGTGCCTGTCCTGGAACTCACTCTGTAGCCCAGGCTGGCCTCGAACTCACAGAGATCCGCCTGCCTCTGCCTCCCGAGTGCTGGGATTAAAGGCGTGTGCCACCACCACTGCTGGGCAAAAATAAAATATTTTTAAAGCCAAGCATGGGTGAGTATGCTTGTAATCTCAGCACTGGAGAGGCAAAGATAAGTGATCCCTGGGGCTCACAGGCCAGCCTAATCTACTTGGCAAGCTCCAAGCCAGTGATAGACCCTGCCTGTCTCAAAACAAGAGCAGGCACCTGAGGAACAACATCTAAGGCTGACCTCCAGTCTCCACAGACAGGAACACATGCACACAAAACATCAGGCTTGCATTGTTTTGTAGCTAGAGTTTTCCTGCCTGGTCCACAGTCAGGACAAATCTCTCTCACCCACCAGTCCCGCAGCCGCTCTGACCCAACCAAGTAAACACAGAGACTTATATTGCTTACAAACTGTATGGCTGTGGCAGGCTTTTTGCTAACCGTTCTTATAGCTTAAATTAATCCATTTCTATAAATCTATACCTTGCCACATGGCTTGTGGCTTACCGGCATCTTCACATGCTGCTTGTCATGGCAGCAGCTGGCAGTGTCTCCTTCCGCCTTCCTGTTCTCTCAATTCTCCTGTTAGTCATGCCTATACTTCCTGCCTGGCCACTGGCCAATCAGTGTTTTATTTATTGACCAATCAGAGCAATTTGACATACAGACCATCCCACAGCATTGTTTCGTCAATTAAAAATGCAAGTAAGTAAAGTTGTGATGGAAAGGGGGGCATGCTTGCAGCTTTGATTAAATAAGCAGGGTGAGATAAAACATGCCTGGAATAAAGTGCCCTAATCCCTGTACTTAACAGTTGTCAGTGTTTAACCAATTGGGTTAAACCATGGTTTCAAGCCACAGCTTTGATGTCCACATTCATCCTCCTTTCACACACACAAAGGAATGGAGATTAATTTCGTTTCATGGCATTTCCCCTCCCTGTTCTTGGTATAAAAACAAATATTTGTCAAAACACAGGAATGTTTAAGAATCCCACTAATGAGGGACCAGGGTGCACTCAGAGTACTCACCCAGCATGCGGGGAGCCCTGGGTTTGAGCTCCAGCACTGCAGAGGAGGTGAAGGCAGGCGGATCAGAAGCTCAGCATCCTCCCCCAATACATGGTGAGTTCGAGGACAGCCTGTGCCAAAGGGACTGCCTCAAAATCGGTATCACTAAGGCACGTGGGATGGAGTGGGTGGAAGCAGGAAGAACAAAACCGGTGGAACTCTGCAATGGATATTTCTCCTAATCAGAGATCTAGTCTTCACGGTGAGGCTTAAGGCACGTTCGCTTCCGTCCAATTCCAGGGAAAAACTCAGATCTGACTGAGATGGGGAGCCAAGCGGTACGAATGCCTGCTGTGTTTTCTAGTCTGTCTGTGTGTTTATGGGTGAGAATGTGTGAGAGTATGCGTTTGTGTGTCTGTGTGTGGCTGCTTATCTGTCTGTGTGTGAGAATGTGTGTCCGCATGTGTGTTCGTGTATCTATGTGGGTGTGCACCTGTGTATATGATTGTGTGTGTCTATGTTACATATGAGTGTTTATGTGTGTGAATGTGTGTGTGTCTGGGTCTTGTGTGGGTGTGTGTCTATGTGTGAGTGTGTCTGTGTGTTTGTATATGTGGATATGTGTTTATATATGTGTCTGTCTTGTGTGGGAATGTGTCTGTATGTATCAGTGTGACTGTTTATGTGTTTGAACGTGTGTCTATATCTATGTGTGTCTTGGTGTGTATGAATATGACTATGTTTGTGGGTCTGTGTGAATATGTGTAAGTGTATCTCTGTGTGGGTGTGTCTACATCTGTGTGTCTGCACTCTGTGATGGTATGTCTGACTGCACTGTGGTTGTGTGGTTGTGTGTCTGACTGCACTCTGTGTGTGTGTGTGTGTGTGTGTGTGTGT
>CABHPP010138060.1:0-13243 GCA_902168425.1 Peromyscus attwateri
GATTATGACTATGAAGACCCATGATCTTTTTGTGGGTTTTGTTAGCATGGATGGTGTTCACATAGCATTGAGTTTCATCATAATATTTTCATGCATATACATAATGTATTTTGATCTTAGAAAAGAAATCAATGATGTCAGGGTCCAATCTCAATCATCTGGCATCCTGAAAGACCAACTTTAAGGGCTCAGGTATCAACAGGTCTTTGTTTTAAGGGTAAATTAAATCCATACTGATGTTGGAGTAAGAAAAAATTATAAAAATAAATTTGAATTTTTCCCACACCGTAAAGCATTTGTAGAAAGGTAGCTATATGCACCAATGTCCAGGAATCCCTCCTCCTGAGAGACAAGAAGTCTCTCATAACTGGCAGGGAAATTTGTTCTTCACATCAGTTTGGCCATGGAGATAGTCTGCTATTGACACTTGTCCCTCCCTACAAACTGTGAAGTATTCTGTATGCTGATAACAGAGGATTTCCTCCCCGCATGGTTCCACAGTGAAGGGTGGAGACTCATGAGCACCTCCTCCATGTATGATGAAATGATGACAGGTCTACTCTTGTGCAGAGTTTGTGCAGTGTATTTATGAGTGAAATCCTTGTGTGTCATCCAGGAGATGCTGCTAATGGCTGCTGGAGAGGGTGAGTCATTTTCTCCGGTGATGTGGTCACTGATAAGTAGTCCATATTCTGATAAATAGCTTCCAACTTATATTCACACAAGCAACAATTAAACTTGGTGTGTCAAAAAAAAAATGGGGGACATTAAAGTTCAGAGCAGAAGGGGGCATCTTGTGAAGAAGGAGTAGTGCCCAAAATTCAATGCATGCGTGTGTGAAATTGTCAAAAAGTAACTAAAAAGGAGGGGGAAAGTAAGGCAAAATTATGTATTTTATACAAGTGTGTGAAAATTGTATTTCAAACTGTGTTGTTACCAGAAGTTTAGATATCAAAATTCATTGTGCAGGCACCCACAGCCCCTTCTGCTGTCTGTGCCTGGTCTGCCCATCCTCTCCAGCACCTGGGTTCTCCTCTTCCCTTCAGGTACCCTCTCTCCTCCTTTGCAGGAGGCTTTTTGAATTGGGCTTTGCTTTAGAACAGCACACTAGGCAGCCAACCTCCTGAGTCTTCCTTGTGGCTCACTCTTCATCTTTGCTTCCTCTTCGTTACTCCTTCTGGCCGTTCTTAGGACAGTGACAGGCAGGCCACAGGTGCTAAGGTGAGGGCAGGATTCAGTGGGATTGCTCTCCATTCTTCTGACATTTGGGGTTTTATTTTTAGAACTGGGACTTTTTTCTTTCTCTTTTTTCTTTTTAATTTTTTTCATATAATATATCTTGATCATTTTATCCTTACTTGTACTTCAAGGTCATAGGCAGGTGTAGCAGTTACCTGCTGCCTCACTAGAGGTGGTGCTTCAAGGTCATAGCTAGAACAGCTACCCACTACAGGAATGTTCCAACTAAGGAATATAATCTTTTACTATGTTGTACATGTCCACAAATGAACACAAAAGCATGACAAGTATTGATTTCAAAGACACAAACACCTTTTGATCAGCTTATATTTATGAGGATTACAAATAGTAGGTACAAACCATATTAGGAAGGTTCTTAAAATGGATGAGTCAAGTATTCATTTCTAGAAGCTAGAGGCATAACTACAAATTAAACCCAAGAAAAGTAACAGAAGGAGGTAACAAAGAAAAAAGACACAAGCACTCTCACTATTAACCCCCCAGATCCAATTCTCAGGGTCAAAGTCACCCACCCCTAGTGCTCCTGGTGCCAAAACAGAACACCAGCTGTAGGGCCCCATTTCCTGGCCTCTGTGCCTCTTGTGGATCCCTCAGACCATTACCCACCCAGCCTTCATTCCCTGTCTCATCACTGGGTCCCAGCCTCCAGCTCTGGCAGACACCCTCTGCTCAAACACAGACCAATGCTGCCAGATGACCAGGTAGGCTGTCTAGGGGCCTTCTCCACTCTCTCTGCCCCCAGACCTAATTCTCAGGATCACCCATAGTGCTGCAGCAGACCATCTCCTGGCCTCACATTTTCCCAGCCTCCAACAGCAGCAAGTATTCCCTGCAAACAGCAGAGTGTGCCAGTAAACAGGCAACACACAGCCAAAACACTCTCTGAAAATCCAGAAAGGAAACAGAAACCAAAGAACAAAACATCCACTCAAGAAACCAGCATAAGAATACAATCAACAACAGCCAGGACAGTATGTCTCCACTAGGGCCCAGCTATACTACCACATCAGGCCATGAATATTCCAACATAGCTAAAGCACAAGAAAAAGACCTTGAACAGTCTGAATGAAGATTATAGAGGTTCTAAAAGAGGAAATGAGTAAATGACTTGTAGAAGTCCAGGAAAACACAAACAAACAATTGGAAGCCAAGAAAAAAAACAAACATAATTGAAGGAAAAATTAGAACTGCTCAAGACCTGAAAATGGAAATAAAAGCAATAAAAGACAAAATGAGAGAATTTGGGAAATGAAAAATTTAGGAATGCAAACAGGAACTACAGAGGCAAGCATCACCAACAGAATATAAGAGAAGGAAGAGAGAATCTCAGACACTGAAGATACAATAGAAGAAATGGCTACATCAGTCAAAGAAAATGTTAAATCTAAAGTATACCTGACACAAAATATTCAGGAAATCTGGACCACTATGAAAAGATCAAACCTAAGAATAATAGGAATAGAGGAAGGAGAAGAATCCCAGCCCAAAGACCCAGAAAATATTTTTTAAAAAAAATTATAGAAGATAATTTTCCTAACTTAAAGGAGATTCTTATAAAGGTACAAGAAGCATACAGAACACCAAATAGATAGAAGCAGAAAAGAAAGTCCCTGTGCCACATAATAATCAAAACACTAAACATACAGAATAAAAAAAAGAATATTAGAAGCTGCAAAGGAAAAAGACCAAGTAACGTATAAAGGCAGACCTATTAGAATTATACCTGACTTCTCAATGGAGACTCTAAAAGCCAGAAGACCCTGGACAGATGTATTGCAGACTCTAAGAGACCACAGATGCAAAGCTTCCAGTGGTGGGACTGGGTTGTATTCAACTGAGTTGTTGGCCAAGGGGTCCTGTAGAGAGCCCCAAACATGCCAGGCTGATGCTAGGACAGACGGCTACTCTCTAAAAAATGATAGCCAGGCCCCATTGCAGAGGACAACATCCACACAGGTCAATGAACAGAGAGAGGTTGAGCTGGTGCCTGCATGGACCCTTCACCCCCATGTTCTAGTCTCTTTGGCAGAAACAGAAACCTGGACAGCAACACAGCCACAAAAACCTCAAACTGCAATCTTTCCTACCTGCAAGATGTTCTGGGGCAATGGTGGCCAGTGTTTGGTCTAACTTGAGGACCATGCCACAAGAGGGAGTCCATGCCCTACACTGCCTGGATGTCACAAAACCAGAGAATGGATAGCCCAGAGACCTAAGGTAGAAGTAAATACGACTGGCAAGAAAGAAAGAGAGAGAGAGAGAGAGAGAGAGAGAGAGAGAGAGAGAGAGAGAGATTTCTACTGCTATTCTGCTATATCTGATGTACTCATAGATCATCAGTACCTTGTCCAGTTGTCATCAGAGAGGCTTCCTCTGGCAGTAGATGGAGGCAGGTGCAGAGACCACAGCCAGACATTATGCAGAGAGTCTAAATTGGAGGTCTCCATCCAGTCCTTCCCCTCTGAATTCAGGGAACCCAGTGGAAGAGGGGGAGGAAAGATTGTAGGAGTCAGAGGGGATGGAGGACACCAGAACACGGCCCATTAAATCAACTAAGCAGGACTTACAAGTCTCCCAGAGACTGAAGCCTCAAGTGTGGTGCCTGCATGGTGTGGTGATATACTGTGTACCCTAATAAAATTTTCCTGAAGATCAGAGGACAGAACAAGCCACTAGATTAAACATAGATGCCAGGCAGCGATGGCACAAACCTTTAATCCTAGAACTTGGGGAGGCAGAGATCTGTCTGGATCTCTGTGAGTTCAAAGCCACCCTGGATTACATGAGATTGATTCAATCTAGAAGAGAAACAGAGCCAGGCAGTGGTGGCACACACCTTTAATCCCAGTACTTGGGAATTACATGTCTTTAATCCCAACACTTGAGATCTCATGCCTCTGCTACTACTATTTGGGAAGCACACACGCCTTTAATCCCAGCACTAGGAAGAAAGTGATATGGCTAGGCGGAGAAAGGTCTATAAGGCATGAGGAGACAGAAACTAAAGCCCTTTTTGGCTGAAGCCTTTTTGGCTGGAGCCCTTTTGGCTAGAGGCTTTTGGACTAGAGAGCTTTTTGGCTGAGGACTCAAAGGCTTTCAGACAGAGGATTTGTGGATTTGGTGAAGTGAGACATGGCAGTGGCTTGTTCCTTTGTCTCTCTGATCTTTCAGTATTTACCCCAATATCCGGCTCCAGGTTCTTATTAAAAGACTTATTAGATTTCATGTTACAGCATGGATCTACACTAGTTCCTCTGTGAATATGTTATGGCTGTTGGCTTAGTGGTTTTTGTGGGAGCAGGTGTGTCTCTAACTCATTTCCATGATCTTGGGACTCTTTCACCTTACTGGGTTGCCTTGTCTAGTCTTGATATGAGGGCTTTTGTCTTGTCTTATTCTATCTTGTTTTGTCCTGTTTGGTTAATGTCTCTTGGAAAGGGAAACAGGGGAAGCGGATCTTGGAAAGAGGGGAAGTGGGGGTTTGTGTAGATCTTGGAGGAGTTGGAGGAAGAGAAACTGTGGTCTGGATATATTGTATGAGAGAAGAATAAAAAGAAATATAAATAAATAAATAAATAAATAAATGTAAGAAAGAAACAAGTAAAACAACCACACAATGAAGAGCAACATCCCACAACTGGTTCACTGGAAGATTAAAATGGTTGATAATCACTTAGTAAGACTGACTAAAGGAGAGAAAGTTCAAAGAATATCAAAAATATGAAATGAAACATCACTACAGATCTCATCAGAATATATTATATCAAATTTATGCAAACAAATTGATAAACTTAGATAAAATGCCCAAATTTAGATTTTTTTTTTCAAAAGATCCAACTCAAAACCATGACCAAGTGAAACTAAATCTTGAGAACATCACAATTCAAGACATTGGACTTGGAACTAAAACCTCCTGATACAGATCAGAAGAACTTAACAAACTGTATCTCTCTCAGATAACTCCAAATTCTGAATAAACTAGAAAACAACTAACCAAATTTGGAGATGACCAAGAGCCAGCAGATTTGAAAGGGAACAAAAACTCACAGGATGTTATTAGCACGGGGAAGTTTCATATTTTCTTCAATTGCTTTATTCTAAGGACAGCTACTGTCAAGGTGGCCGTAGCATACAATTAATGCAGTAGTAGGAAAGTCTGCTGTCTCTACAGGGAGAAACCAGACATGAAGGATCCTGGAGCAACCAGGACTGTAAGAAGTAAAGAGAGAACCCTGTAAAGACAGGATCTATAGAAGCAGAAGCCACTTGGCTTATCACTTCTTCCTGAGCCCCTAACCAGCCCTCAGTGATGTGAATTAGCTTAAGACCTGAACCACCCACAGCCAGTATGAGAGAATTTGCCAAATCAAGTTATATTAATTTCTTTTTAAAATAAAATCATTACTTATGAGCAACATGATAGAACCTCTGAGCAGCAAGACAAGACCCCATATAACATTCACAAAATCCAGACAAATTTATTTTTCTTCTCCAAAAGAATATGACCCATTATCTTAGTTACTTTTTTATTGCTGTGAAGAGACACCATGACCAAGGTAACTTATACAAGAGTTTATAAGGTGCTCCTGATTCTAGAAGGTTAGAGTCCATGACCATCATGGTGGGAAACATGACAACAGGCAGGCAGGCATGATGTTGGAGCCATAGCTAAGAGCTCTCATCTCATCCACAAACATGAGGCAGAGGGTCAGGGGGAGAGAGAGCTCAAAGCCCACTCCCAGTGACACACCTTCTCCAACAAGGCCACACCTCTTAATCCTTTCCAAATAGTTCCACCAACTGAGAACCAAGTATTCAAATATATGAGCCTACTAGGGCCATTCTCATTCCAAGTACCACTTTACAAGAGACAAGAACAGCTCTGAAATGGACTAGACTCAGGCTCACTGGGGATGAGCAGCATTAATACTCAACATGAATGAATTGTGTCCTCAACACATTCTCTACCACTTGAGAGTAGCAGGAATTCCTCAAAGAGAAATAAGTACAGCCATCCTACACTATTGGTGTCACATGAAATATTGTGTCAGAGCTTAGCATAAAAGTTGGCACTGTGGAAGCACTTTCAAAAATTAGCTTTTCTATTGGAAAAAACCAGCATCTTTTTAAAAGACTGGTTGTGTATATATGAGATGCCAGCAAAGATATCAATATCTCTTCAGGGATGATACATAAAGTTGTGTAAATTTTCAATTGTGTTTCTCCATAGGTCAGCAAACCATGAATTTTTGTAAAATGATCACATAAAAAGTTAGAGAGCAGATAAATTAGACTCTAAAATGAAACAAATATAAAATTTAATTTACAATATATAAAGAGTTCTTAAAAGTTAAAATGACTAATGGACAGGGAAAGCACGAGGCCTCAACCCTACACACAGAGAATTAATTACAGGCCAATACGGAATGTTGAGTGCAGGAGAAATGATCTTCCCCAGGGAAGAGCATACCAACTAGTTATGACATCAAATGGTCAACCTGATTATATTTAGGAATATGTATGTTCATACACCACACACACAAACACAAACACACATATATGAATGCAATAAAAATTCATGAAAAAAAGAAGCCATGAATTTGGCATAGATCAAGGAGAGGTGTGTGGAAGGGTTTTTAGGGAGGAAAGGAAGGTAGAAATGATCTAAATATATTATAATCTCAAAAATAAATGGAAAAGACAGCAAATTGAAACAAAAATTAGATACTTTTCCCCCTACTATCAAAATGAGAAAGATAAATGTCTGAGGATTCTGTAGATGGACATGCAGTCTGCTGGTGGTGGAGGGCTATGGATTGATTTGCTTCTTCTAAACAGAAATCTGCAGAATGTATGAACACCACTACAACATATGTAGCTTTGAACCAGCCTTCCCTCTCAGCATGTGGGAGTTTACCACACAGAAACAGTGCTAGCTATGGACTGTGCATACAAAAATGGGCATCGGCATGAAAAATTAGAAACTATCTAAATGGCTCAATAGCAGACTGATTAAACAAATCATGTTATCTTTGCTTGATGGGATATTCTTAAAGCATGCTCTTGAAGAGCATGTAATAAGCGAGAAAAACTATGCACAATATGATATAATTGTGGGCAGTATTATACCAATTGATAGACTGAACAGGCTGGAAGCAGAATTGAGAGCTTATGTGTATTGACCTCTCTACCTGTCACTTGCATTGACAAGCAGTGAAAGCCCTCCTACTCAAGGGAAAATAGGAGGTACCCTTGCCAAGTGAAACAGGATACCAAGTCCAAGGGCTCCTCTCTGCTCAGATCTGGTCCTGAACACCAACAGCAGCCAGCTCCTAAGCTCCAGAAAGCTCCTTTCTGACAGAACACTGGCCACAGCCAGCACAGCCGCAGGGACGGAACTAACTAGGATGATGAGAGAATGAACAAAAGATGCACAGAGAAACACCCATAAAAGCTGGGATCAGGTGTCCCTGATGGAGAAACCTGGTACCCTGGAGCTCAGCACGTTTGTTACCTACAGGAGCAGTCTCTGCAGCGGACCAGTCTTCAGGCTGTAAATACCTGGCAGGGAGTCGGGGGGGAAAGCTATGGTGGGCATTTTCTGTACACATTCCCAACATCCACACATGAACCAGAGAAAGGGTTTGCCATCCTTCTGTACCTCACTGCTGGGGGAAAGAGGGCTTTGCCATTTTCCCATGGGTCTGAGGCTTTGGTTCCTGACATGACTGTGCCCAAGTCAACAACACATTTACTTAGGACGTGATAACTCAGGACTCTCTCTGCTCCCCACAACACCCTTTTATGACAGAAGAGAAGGAAGGAACTAAAGAAAGGAAGGAGAGAGAACAGAGAAGGGAAGGCAACAGAAAGGAGAAGGGATGGAGGGAGGGAGAGAACAAAGGGAGGAGAGGAAACGCTTGAAGACTCTTTTTTGGACTGTTCAAATTATACATGTGCTTTCTTTCTGAAAATATTTACAGCATACTCTCAAATGGTGTCTTCACTGTTTCATTTCTTTATACATGTCCAGGTAACCCATACCTGTGAGGAGTAGACATGGAGGAACACACAGAACTGCATACTCTCAGACCAGGTCAGGTTCTCTGGCTAAAACAGTGTTTGGCTAGCTCAGCCTGTTGTATGACTGGTAGACTCCCAGTGTCACAGAACTCTACTGTGACTCTCCTCCTCCTCAGTGAAGCTCTTGGATAGACAGAGATTATGGTGACCAGAAATGGCAGGAAGTCTACCAGAGTGTCTGAGTTTAGGTGACTCTGGAAAGGGATCAATGCACCCATTTGCCTCAGCCTCTCAATACTGTAATTTCTTAAATAGAACAGCAGATCTTTGTTGACCTCTGGGCCATGCAGGATCCCACCAAACCGGCAGCCACTAGAGTGGATGCTGGGCCAGGATCTGCACAGGGTTCTTAACCTTTGTCAGAGTAGAGGAGAATTTGCCTGATTTGTCTAGACTTCAGTGCCCTCAGACTTGAGTTAATAATTTAAGACTCAAGAAATTACGTGAAGTCTCTACCAGTTTTGGTGGGGGAGAAAGGGCAGCTTCGAGATTCTCAGAATGCCAAACTGTCTTCTCCACAGACCATCACCTCCTTTTCTATTTCCTCCCTTGCAAAACTATCAATGACCTTCTTGAAGCTTACTTTATTGCTGTGGCCAGTGGCTAGCTGGGCGTTTAGAACTAGTAGTTGGAGCAATATATGTTCAAATACTAGTTATGCTGTGCCTTGAATTCAGCTTAATAGATTTCTCATAGGTTTGAGACAAAGTCCCAGCTACCTGAAAATATCCTTGCCTGTCTTCCTGATTACTTTCCTGTGGGTCTTCTCTTCCAAGTGGGCACATGAAGAATGATGAATTGGGGGTGAAATTCAAGTGTCTCTGGGTTATCTGGCCAAATTGTTCATAAAGCTATATTAATATAGCACACTGTGTTCACTGAAAAATTGCTTTCTGTTCCCTCACCCATGAGTATTGTGGAGGTGTGGATGGTGGGAGGCTGGTGCTGGCTCCGCTGACCTCACACTAAGAACAGGCCCATCTGTTTGCAGTAATTCCCTGCAGGAGTTGGGTGACTTCCAGATGTAACCTCACTACT
Source organism: Peromyscus attwateri (assembly GCA_902168425.1). Taxonomy (NCBI): domain Eukaryota; kingdom Metazoa; phylum Chordata; class Mammalia; order Rodentia; family Cricetidae; genus Peromyscus; species Peromyscus attwateri. The sequence continues at coordinate 9,382 of CABHPP010138060.1, forward strand.
CTTGGCCTCCATTCTTCGTTTTTTAAAATGATGTCAATGAACAAAGTGAACCCTACTGTCATTGCTATTGAGACACCTGACCCCCTTCTCGTTTCCCTAAATGAAGCCCAGCTGGAGGCTGGCCCAAGGGAACTGTTAAGAACAGAGCAGGTGTGGAGGCTGGAAGGAGAGATGGGATTTCACAAAGAGCCAAGGTGGTGGCCCGGAAGTGTCACTGCTGCATTTGGACAGCTTCTCTCCCAGTGCCAGGCTGTTTGAGGGTCAGGTTTCTCAGTCCCAGATGGACGCCTGGGGAAACAGAGACCTGTGGAGTAGGCATGCTCTCTGCAGGCCATATTTTGGAAGAAAGCCTTCTCAGGGCTACTGCCACTGAAGACAAACTTGGAGCAGGTAGGTTTGGCTGTGGACCCTGTGGGGTTTGAGTTGCACACATTCATTACTAATTGCCAGCTGTCACCTTCCTGAGCCACTGTGTAAATGTTGGTAGCATGCCCTTTGTGACTCTCCTTCACCCCCTGTTGAGCTTGAGAAGTGCTCTGTACTTCTCCCATGCCCTTGGCCAGCTCTGTCTCCTCTTCACCCTGGCAGCACTCTGCCTCATTTCAACAGCAGATAAGCATAGCCAAGATGGATGGAAGGGCTCCATGGCACAGCCAACTCATTACCGGCGGGCTTTGCTTCCTCACCAACTATGGAAAGCAGGCCAGGAGCATCACAAAGAATCCTGAAGGTAATAGCAAGTCTCAGTTGGACCCCAGCCTCTGGTTTCGTGGGTCTGAAACCTGCTTGCTTGATGGGGCCAAAACCATCAGTCTGACCAGGAGCCAAATGACTCACCACCTTTGTCAGCAGGCTTTCAGCTTAGAGATGGGGACAATTACCACGGAGGCGAAGTCTCAGGAAGACTTGGCCCTTATAGTCTATGTTCCCACCAATAGGAAGTGGTTTGTACATGCAGTTTTAACTGTTAGACCCGGGATGTGCCAGGGAGGAAGACATTCATATACTGACCTTCAATTGTAATCACCGGAAATCTGTGAGTTTCGATGTCCTTACAAGTGAAGACTCCTTTTCTTTGAATATAAGCTGAGGAAGGTATGGGAAAGTGTTGTGTACAATCAGGGAACTCTCCCCTCCTTCCTTAATCTGTACTTTCTAGAAAGCACAATCTTCAAAATGTATCATTGTTCTATAGAAACACATTCAAATCCTCAAGAATTAAAATGGTGCTTTAGACTGAATTTGTATAATTAAAAAAAAAAACTATATGTGTTTCACTAAGTTCCATTTCCTCAGGAATTTGTAGTTGCTGATAACCACACCCAGCTAGTAACGGTATCTAGATTATCAGCGCCTCCTGTGATGTGAAATTCCTGCCTTCTGAGATTGTTTTTCACTAAGGCATTTCAGAACCATACAGCTGGTGGACTGACTGAGGAAGTTCTCTGAGCTTCGGGCCTAAGCACCACCATGGCATCATCTCAGCTTTGGGGGCACCAATGGATCCCCAGCACCTGAACAGCTTTGTGTATAGCTCACATCCTGGGTTGTGACTTCTGAAACATTTACTCCACAGCCTCTGCAGTAATCACTTACAGGACAGCCAAGTCATTGAGACATCCATACACACATTGTCTCAGCACTGCTAGGCTCCCAGGTTTTGAGTGACCTCTGAATGCACCTCTGTGGTGTAGTAACCCTCATGTGAAGCATACTGATCTTAGTTTGGTTAGGGTGACAGCAGTCCTTCTGCAGTGGCCTAGAACTGGATGCCCCATGAAGACACCTACCTGCTCCTAGGGTAGAAGATAACCACAACACCCTTTAGCTCACTCATTTTTAAAGAGCCCACTATAAAAAGAACCAAAATTAGCCATTTCATGGTTGGTGAGCTCTGAACATGCCCCATTTACCTGCTGGGACCCATGTCCTCTGGTCTGGTAAGAGCTAATCACATGAGGGTTAAGAGCACTGTCAACATCAGAGGCCCCAGGCTGACCCCTAACTCTGCTGTTGTCACTTTCCTGTGAGGCTGGTCATGGGCAATTTAAGGACATACCTAAGCCTCAGCTGTCATCTGAAAGGTGGGGACATTCTAATTCTATGATCTCATACAAGAGTTGTTATTATCACATGGGCTAGAGCATAAAAAGTCACAGGATGAACTTATTATATGCCCATTTTGATTGGATTTCCCTGGATTATTATGGTAACTGACTTATGCTTCTGGTCATCATCACTTGGAAATAGGGACATGTGTCTCCACACCTAGCACAAAATTTTCCACATAAAAAGCACTCCATAGCCGGGCGTTGGTGGCACACGCCTTTAATCCCAGCACTCGGGAGGCAGAGGCAGGCGGACCTCTGTGAGTTCGAGGCCAGCCTGGGCTACCAAGTGAGCTCCAGGAAAGGCACAAAGCTACACAGAGAAACCCTGTCTCGAAAAACCAAAAAAAAAAAAAAAAAAAAAAAGCACTCCAGAGCCGTTAAAGGCTAGGCTCACAACCAAAAAAGCACTCCACATTTAAATAAATAAATACATAAATAGATAGATAGATAAATAGATAAAAAAAATAAATAAAAGCAACCCTCAAATGTTGAACACTGCAGTGTTCTGGATAGGAGCCCATGTGTCCCCAACAGGGACAGGGGCAGTGAGTAGTTGTGTGACTTGCCACTGATGGGAAAGGCTTATTTCTAAACTGTCCGGCCTCTACCCTTGCACATGGGGTGGCAGAAAAGCTGCCGCCCCAGCCAAAGGAGAGCATGGCTCCAGTGCATTTTGGGCCCGAGCCTGCCTAGACTCAGATAACAGCCGTGTACAAGCACTGCCTGTACAGATGGGCCTGGCAGGGGCAACTCACCTTTTCCTTTGGCATAATTATGCAAAGTGCCTTATGCACAGACAACACCAGACTCCCCTGCCAAGGTGACCCACTCCAGCAGGAACAGTGGGATGAAGCACAGTGAGTGCTGAGCTAGTTAGGCACTGTCCTCAAACCAATTGGCACACACTCTTCAACAAGCCAAGGACAGAGGCCACAGGCCCTTGTTCTCTACACCCTAACCCAAGCAGTCTCCTGCTCCTGGCCCAGTGTGCCCTAAGGCGTGGTCTGCAGGGAGATTCTGGACTGAGGATGCTCCATGGCAGCAGCAACATGGAATACTGAGAAGGCTGCCCCTGTTGCCTCAGGTGGGAGGCTAGGTCCAAAAGTGAAGACAAAGGGGTATTGTTACCCTCCCCTCAGTTTCCAAGGTAGCTACCCTGCCCGTGACTTACTAGGAAGTGGTTGTCCAATTCAGCTACCCATTCCAAAGTCACTTCCTCCCCTTACCCATTCTGAAGTAATGTGAGGAGAGAAAGCCAGAAAACCACTTCCTCCCCAGTCAAGGACTAACAAGTCTAATCATCACCTCCCAGCTCTTTGGGGAGGGCGTCACAGAGAGAGCATGCCATGTCCAAAAGAGAGTCCACGAGAAAACTAACCCAAAGCTGTGTGTAGCTAGAGTTTTCCTGCCTGGCCCACAGTCAGGACAAATCTCTCTCACCTGCCAGTCCCACAGCCGCTCAGACCCAACCAAGTAAACACAGAGACTTATATTGCTTACAAACTGTATGGCCGTGGCAGGCTTTTTGCTAACTGTCCTTATATCTTAAATTGATCCATTTCTATAAATTTATACCTTGCCACATGGCTCGTGGCTTACCGGCATCTTTACATGCTGCTTGTCCTGGTGGTGGCTGGCAGTGACTCCTTCTGCCTTCCTGTTCTTTTTATTCTCTCTGTTAGTCCCACCTATACTTCCTGCTTAGCCACTGGCCAATCAGTGTTTTATTAGCAACACATTTGCCATACAGA
>CABHPP010138062.1:6030-45523 GCA_902168425.1 Peromyscus attwateri
AGAGAGAGAGAGAGAGAGAGAGAGAGAGAGAGAGAGAGAGAGAAAGAAAGAAAGAAAGAAAGAAAGAAAGAAAGAAAGAAAGAAAGAAAGAAAGAAAGAAAGAAAGAAAGAAAGACTAAATTTCCATAGAGCATTGGGAAACTAATTCAATACACAGGCAAAAAAAAAAAAAAAAGTAGTATTCTGTAGGCAGTTCACACATGAGTGAATCCAAATTAGGAAAATCCTCCAGCTTAAAAGGTAAATTTTAAAACTAATCTTTAAAATGAAAGAAATATCTAGACAGCCTTGGCATTACTAAAATCTTTTAAGAAAAACCTGGCTAGGCCAGGCAGCGATGGTGTACACCTTTAATCCCAGCACACGAGAGGCAGAGCCAGGTGGATCTCTATGAATTCGAGGCCAGCCTGGTCTGCAGAGCGAGATCCAGGACAGGCACCAAAACTACACAGAGAAACCCTACCTTGAAAAAATCAAAGAAAAAAAGAAAAAGAAAAACCTGGCTAGATATGGTGGTACATGACTGTGATTTCAGCAATTAGGTATCAAGGTAGAAGGGTTATAAGTTAGCCTAAGCTACAGAGCCCAGTTTGGGGCTACCCTGAGCTACACTTCAAGAATCTGTCTCCAAAAAGAAAACTTTTTAAATCTGATAAGGCATTATTATATGTTCTCTGCATTTTTTTAATTAGAAAGCAAAAGAAAAACAGGCAAAATGCATAAGTAGGCAAATGACTTTGTTGTATTGATCTCTTTCCTGTGACCCAGAACACTGGTGAACGGGTAATGTGTAAAGGGAAGTGGTTTGGGGAGGCGTCCTCTGGCAAGGACCCCATGACCATTCAGCTCCTGATGCAGATCAAGGACAAGCCTGAGCCTGTGGGAGACGCAGAAGATGAGAACACACTCACTTTGTGATAGTCTGCCCTCACAGTACTAATCCATTCCCATAAGAAGGACTCCAGGCAAAGGCTTTCTAATCACAGTACAGTCCCTTCTCAGCATAATTTCAAGATGGGTTTTAGAGAAAATAAGCCATATTCAAACCATGCCAAGAGCCTAGTGGCAGATGAGTATTGCCTAATATTTAATAAGACAGAGAGTCTTTTTCTCATACAAAATCTATCAAAGTAGTCCACATTCTCTTGAATCTTTGACTGAGAACTACTGTTTAAATGAAAACCAAAGGAACTACTCGAAAATGATTTCCAAGGTCAAGCTTCTCCATTTGTCCTTTTGAAACATATCCTGTGTCATATATCATTTTCAGATAGGCTGAAGGCTCAGGTATAATGACACAAGCCTTTAATGCCAGCCCTCTGGAGGCTGAGGCAGGCAGGTCTCTACTGAGTTCCAGAACAGTCAGAACTACTTAGTGAGACCCTGCCTTGAAGAAGAAAATTAAACCAAAGCTGAATGGCCTGAGATGAAACTCAAGACTGCCCTGTGAGCAGCGGTAACCTACCATATGACATACTCCCTCTCTTGGGCTTTCAGTTTTCACCCCAAAGCTTTCTTCCTGGCTTTCTTCCCCTTGAGAAATTGTTCACTGACTCTGGGTTCCCTGGTGCTATGCTATAACTCTCTACAGAACTTTTCTCACTCTACTTTGTATTTTGAATGTTATTTTATTCCAATTTTACCCATGAAACAAGTCTTCATGTGCTATAGAGGCAATGTCCATGTTGACTCCGTTCTGTACTCGTACAGAGCATTGGGAAGGGGCACAGAACACAGAAACCAAGCTCATCTTCTTCTGTGTGGGTGAAAAGCACCAAGATTTACTGGTGTTTAAGGGACACATTCTGTCACATGTGCTCTTTGTATTTCTTTTTCTTTTCATTCATTCATTTAGCTATTAATTTTTTATGTTGGTTTTGGCTTTTTTGAGATGGTCTCACTACACACACAACCCAGCAATGCAGGCCACCAAATGCTTCATGCATTTTTTATTTAACTTTTGCAACATTCCTTTTAGAAAGATACTGTTCTTCTCATCTTACAGCTAAAGAAATAGAGAATGAGAGAAGTTAAAGTTGTGGGCGCAGGGAAGGGGACTTTCTTGCCAGTAATAGCGTGTGTGAGCTATTCAGGTGATATGTTTGTCCTAATCAGCCCAAGACAAACAGGTGAGGTACAACAGTGCCTCAACTAGACTGCAAGAGAAACCGCTCCTAATGAAGATGTTGTGGGAAGATCTTACAGATGAGGCTTCACCAAGCCCGGACTGGCAAGTGTGGGCACTCCCAATGACTGAAGATAGGAACATGCAGAAAGGCTGTGGTTTCGATGCAGTAGCTGGCTCTTCCCATATTCTCAGGCAGGCTCAGGGACTTTCCACTCCCCGAGTAAACCCTGGAAGACTCAATTTACAGTTTTACAAAATAAAACCATGAAAACAAGTTTTAATTAGCAAATGTTTTATGCCAACATTCATATTTACAATAGCATATGATATTTAATAATAATGTATAATGCTTCTTAAGGTTTTTTTAAGTGTCAAAGTCCTGCGTGAAGTGTTTTTCCTAGGTTATCTGATTTAGTACTTCCATTATTCCACAACAATTCTTTCACAGAGAAAATGAGTGTCTCCATTCTAGCCAGAATGGATTGCCCTATCTCTGCATTTTTAAATTTTCTTTTTATTAATTTTAATTATATGCATGTGTTTATGTCTGTGTGGGGGTGTGTGCATATAAGTCAGGTGCCCAAGGAGGCCAGAGGCATTGGATTCCCTGGAACTAGGGTTACAAAAGGATAGGAGTGTCTGACATGTATGCTGGGAACTGAACCCAGGTCCTTAGCAAGAGCAGTATGTGCTCTTAACTGCTGAGCCATCGCTCTAGTGCATTTTCTCTGCATTTGTGTTCTTCGGGGGTTCTCAAGACATTTGATGAGGGAAGATAACTCTGCAAATGCTAACCTCTTCCAGAGGCAGCCTCACATACATCCCCAAGAACAGCATTCTGTTACCTGGGCATCACTTAGCACAGGTTAAATGTCACTTAAAATTAGCTGTTACAAGAGGAGACTTCAATTAAACAAACAGAAAAAAAAGCAAGCAGGCTTCACAAAGAACCAAAAAGGGACCCAAAAAAATTGAGTACCAAAGGTATTCATTAAAATAAGACTAAATTCTCAATGAGTGGATTTGATTATGGACTGGAAAATACTAATAATTCATTTTTCACTTGGCCATTTGGAAGATGGACCTGCTGGGCATAGTGGTGCTCACCAGTGATCCAGCACTTGGGAAAAGGAGGAGGGGAAATCAGGAGTTCAAAGATATCCTGAGCTACATAGCAAGTTAGAGGTCAACCTGGGCTACAGGAAAGATTGTCTCAAAAACCAAAAATAATAATAATAATAATAATAATAATAATAATAATAATAATAATAACAGGAAAGAAAAAGGAAGGAGAGGGAGACAGGAGCCGGGGGAGAAAAGGAGGTACAGAGCTGATGTGTTATCACCTCTGTACTTGAACCCTCAATGTTATGTCTCTCCATGGAGGACAGGACATTTCAGAAATAAGCATCCAGAAGAGAATGTGAAGTCACAAACACAGACAGACATCTCACTTCCAGAAAGCTGTAACAAGGTCTTTCATTTTGTTGTCCATTTTTGAGTTCAGATTCTGCTGAAGAATGACATTGAAAAGTTTCTGCCTTCAAATTGCCAATATTAATAGTTCAGTCCTGAAAGATTTATACAACTGATATTTTTAAGGCAAGCCTGCCTAAGAAAGTCCATTATTTGGCCCAATATTTAAACAAAAATGTAAGTCTTTTTTTTTTTCTCAGGCAAAATAGGTTCTAGTGATCCACATTTTCTTGAATCTTCGTTTAAACGGAAGCAAACTAGCAACAAAACTACTCAGAATGATTTTCAAGATGAATTCCTCTATTCTAACTTCTGAAAAGTAGGATATGTCACATATATTTTACATATGCAGACCCTATGGTGGAACTGCCTGAGATCAAATACCAAATTTCCCCACTTTTGAGGCTTCCTCGGGGCAAATGAACTTCTCCACACTCCTGTTTTCTAAAGAACGGCCTCCTCCCAAAGGCTTTCTGATTCCCTTCATCCTGAAAACTTTCCCACTTCTGGGCTCCCAAGTGGTATAATATAATTCCTTTATAGAAGTTTGCTTGCTCTATTTTTCATTTCTTATTGTATTCCAATCCAACCCACATAACAAGTCTCCAAGTTCTTTGGAGCCAATGCCTACATTACTCAGTTCTGTATTGCTGAAGAGCAGATCGCTGGCATGGGGCACAGGACACAAAGAAACACTCATCCTTTTTCACAATAATAAAGAAGAATGAGGAAAAACAACCAATAAATATTTATTGCTGGGTTCAGGACTTTGTTTGCACAGAACTTACAAAAACTGATTTTATATATGTGTTTCTTTTTCTTCATACATAAATATATTTTTAATTAAATGTACTCCTTGCTCCCTCTCAACATCATGGCTTTTTTCTTTGTTATTAATATATATACATATACCTAGATATATAATATAATCTGCTTGGCCCATTTAGTGTTACTTATATGTATATGATTTCAGGGATGACCACTTGATAGTGGATAGATAGCCCTAGGAAACTCATCTTTTTCTTCCTGTTGTTCCTGGCTTTAAGATACAGGGTTTACTCCATCTGTAACCCAACAGTATATGGCACCAAACCCAGCTTCACATGCTATTCCATTTAATCTTCACAGCATTCTTTTTAGAAGACCTCCGTGTTCTTGTTCTAAGTAGGGAAACTGAGCCTAGGGGAGAAGTTAAACTCGGAAAAACAATCTCTTGCTAACAAGAGAATCGAAAATCTAATAAGAAGATACATTATGTTGGTGAAGCTGAGTCAATCAACAGAGACAGAATACAATATGAGTCAATCAACAGAGACAGAATACAATAGCAAGCTCTTCTTTCCTCCACCATCGTGTGCCCTTGACTCGGTTGCTTGCCTTGTCTGCTCACAAGACTTTCAGACTCAAGCAATTCCCAGCCAAGAAACAAAAGCAAAATCGTTCTATTCCTCAATGGATTCAGATGAAAACTGGTGACAAAATCAGGTACGACTCCAAGAGAAGACACTGGAAAATGAAGCTGGGTCTGTAAGGATTCACACAATGGCAATACTGAGGGTTTATACCGGATCATGGTCATTGATCAATCCTACCAGATGGAGGTGACCATTTTTAACCTGGAGACTTGGTCATGGTTCAGTTGGTGGTGTGGTTTTTCCAATAATAAAATGTAGAACCTTTCAAAAACAAAAAAAAAATTACAATGACTCAGGGAAGCTGAAAAAACACTAAAACGCTCCAGATAACATGAGAAGTTTTTACAGGAAAGGCTGCAGCAAGCCTGGGCTGGCAAAGTGGAATATTGTCAACAGTTGGAGATAGGAACATGCCAAAAAGTCATGGCTTCCCTCCCAGTAGCCGGTTTTTCTAGTAGTCTTTGGCAGGTTCAGGGACTCATCATCCCCACTTAAGCACTGGAAGACTTACAGTCGTACTAAATAAACTCATGCAAACAGAACTTTACTCACAAAATTTTATAGCAGCTCCACACTGTGTATTGCCTTAGAAACTACAATAAATGTATTCACCACAATACCCATGTCACTTAACAACTAAGTCTTTAGATTGGATAAGGGAAGTCACCAAAAGATATCAGCATTTCTCTCTAACAAATACATGTAAATATTCTGGTCTTGATCCAAATTCCTGAGTGAAGCAGACACATAAAAACCCTCCTTTCATAGCTACCTCACTTAGCATGTGCAAACATGGTACCAGGTCTGAAGGTCCTTCTGTTCCTCAGCCTGCATCTCTTGCAGGAGGTGAAAAGCTCCATGGTCCATCTGAACAACAATGGATATGAGGGTGTGGTCATTGCAATTAATCCCAGTGTGCCAGAAGATGAAAGACTCATCCAAAGCATAAAGGTAAGAAGGGTTTCATTATCTGCTTTTTAGCATGTCAATAATTCTTTTTACCTAGGTATTTAAACACACAGATAGAGAGAGTTATACCCTCCCAAAACTGCTTTGATTGCATTTATTATGTCTGCAGTATAATCTACAAGTCAAGATGCTTAGCTTTGTATTGTTATTATACATTAAAACTACTGTTCAAGCTCTTAGTAAGTTATTAACTAAACTTAAGGTAATAGACTTTAGACCAAGTGGAGAAATGTTCTCATATTTTATCTTAATGATGTTGCTTTTACAAAATCTATACAGCAAATGTACACTTAAACTCTAGCAGTTTATTGTCTGACACATTTCTCCAGTTGCTCCCACATGCTCAACTTTGGAAAATCTAAAATTCTAATCTATCTTACCTTAAAGAAAACCTTAGACATGTTTGAAGTTGATTTATTTCTAATTGCATTTGTATAATAAAACCATTTGTGTAATATGTACTTTGTTCTTAGATCCTCTCAAAAACTCCATATGGTTAGGATCACAGGGTTTTATTCCTCTATAAATGGATTGGTTTGTTGGATCATAGCAAGTAGCAAGCTGAAAAACAAATCAGTCTTATTTATCTTTATTATTAGCACTTGGGCAATGCTAGAATGACTCAGTAGGCTATATATACAGATGTATATGTAGAAATGTATACATATATGTAACAATGATAATTAATGATGAGGTCATGAATTTGATAAGGAGAGTGGAGGTTATGGGAGGAGATGGGGGTAATAAGGAAGGGAGTTATGTAGATTCATATTTGTATATGAAGCTTTCAAAAACTATGTTTTTATAGTCTGGTCTTTCATGTATACAATCCACTTAGGTGATAACTGCAAATAAAACAAAAACAATTCTAATTAACATCAAATACAAATGTTACCAGACCTTAATCTCCCAGCTTGTTTAAACAACCCAATTTTAAGAAAACTGCTTAAATAAACAACTTGCCTTCAGACTTCTGATCATAATCATTTTCATACTTCACCCAGAGACTTCATTCCCATCCCCACCCTAACGGCCAACTGGAGGGGTGGGCAAGTGAAAATCAGAGTTTACTTTGGGCATATGGAAATGAGTTGATAGATTGGAGAGATTCAGTAAAATGTATCCCATTTCTTCAGTTACCCTGTGCAAACATGTTTGAGGGAGAGGAGCCCTCGTTTGTTTCTTCTGGTTTGGGTACAGATACTCATGCCCATTTCATTTTGAATTTTTTACCACAATGCACTTTTAATTTCATCAGGAAATGGTAACTCAAGCCTCTACTTACCTGTTTGAAGCCAGCAAAGGAAGATTTTATTTCAGGGAAGTAAGCATTTTAGTCCCAATGACCTGGAAGTCAAACTCTGAGTACTTTATGCCAAAACAAGAATCATATGACAAAGTAAGTGTCACATCCAGCCCCTAAATTATTTCTTGTGCCTTTTCCAAGTGAATACTTAAAAAGTTTGATAATTATTAATCATTAAGTGAGTAATTAGTAATATAACTTTTCTTTTGTTGTTTGTGTGTGTATACATGTGTGTGAACTATGTTTGTATACATGTCCACAACTTTGTGCATATGTATGTGTGGATATACACCTGCCTCTGTGTGTGTGTGTGTGTGTGTGTGTGTGTGTGTAGTGTGCATGCTATGTGTGTGCATATGTGTGTGTATGTGTGTGTGTGGTGTGTAGTGTATGTGTGTGGTGTGTGTGTATATATTTATATTTATATATATATATATATACATACACAGTGTGTGTGTGTGTGTGCGCGCGCGCGCACGCGCGCGCGCTGTGGTAATATATTGTGTACCCTAATAAACTTGCCTGAGGATCAGAGAACAGAGCCAGCCACTAGATTAGACATAGAGGTCAGGCAGTGGTGGCACACACCCTTAATCCCAGTACTGGGAAGCACACATGCCTTAAATCCCAGGAAGTGACATGGATGGCAGAGAAAGGTATGTAAGGCATGAGGAGATAAGAAAAAGGCAGTTCAGCTGAGATTCAGTGAGGACTCAGAGGCTTTCAGTCTGAGAAAACAAGATTGGCTGAAGGTTGGCGAGGTGAGGTTGGCTGTGGTTTGAATTGTTTCTCTGATCTCTCAGCTTTCACCCTGATACCTGGTTCTGGGTTTTTTATTACAAGACCATCTAAAATTCTAACCACAGTACGTAGGGTGTATGCGTATGCACATGCTCAGGTAGGAGTCAGAGGTTAATATTGCTGTCTTCCTATATTTGCTTTTGGCCTTGAATTTTTGGAGACAGGGTGTGTTACTGAATGTGAGAGTCATCAGTTTGGCTAGACTGACTGGAGAACAATCTCTAGTGGTCTGCCTGTCTCTACCACCTCACTACTGGGGTTACAGACATGGGTTACCATACCCAGCTTTTAAGCAGGTATTGGGACTGAACTCTGGTCTTTGTTCATAAACAGAAAGCACTTAACCCACTGATGTAGCTGAAGTTTTGCTGTGGCCTGCCTGGCCTACATCAGGACACAACTTTCCCACTTGCCTCCCCAAGTAAACACACAGAGGCTTCTATTAATTAAAACTGCTCAGCCATTAGCTCAGGCTAACTACTGACTAGCTCTTTCACTTAAACTCAGCCCATTTCTGTTCATCTATATGTCACCACATGTTCCTTGGCTTTACCTGTGTGCCATTACATGCTGCTCCTGGATGGTGGGCTGGCATCTCCTGACTCAACCTTCCACTTCCCATCTCTGCATCTTCCAAAAAAGTGAGCTACTTCCTGTCTACCCGTGCCTTTATTGCCTTGCAGTTCTGCCCTCTCATTGGCTCTTAGCCCAGCTACCTCACTTCCCTGTCACTGCCTGTCTCTACAGACCCCAGGTCTCTATGGTTGGTACTGGGATTAAAGGTATGTGTCACCATGCTTGGCTGTTTCCTAGTGTGTCCTTGAACACCAGAGACCCTACCTGCCAAGTGATCAGATTAAGGGCATGTGCTACCACTGCCTGACTTGTGTTAATGGCTTGCTATTTCCTCTGATCTCCAGGCAAACTTTATTTATTAACATACAATAAAATATCACCACATTTCAGCACAAATAGAATATCACCACACACTGAGCCCTCTACTCGGCCCCAACTTTTATCAGTTTAGATCAAACAGTTCTTTTTTGTAAAATCTCTTGTTTCTAATGCCCTTGTATTCTGACTGGGTTTGTTCTTCTGCATTTTAGGCAGATGTCATAGTTGCTGATCCTAATCTGAAATATGGAGATGATCCCTACACACTTCAATATGGACAATGTGGAGACAGAGGACAGTACATACATTTTACTCCAAACTTCCTACTGACTGATAATTTGCCTATGTATGGACCCCGAGGTAGAAATATATATTTTATACTTCTTATTTCCAATGGGGAAAAGCAAACCATCACTATTAATGTGTATTTCTAAGACTTTAAGAAAAGTAAACATTAAGTAATACCTTTGTTTGAAAATATGGTAGTTACATTCCACATATTTGTGCATTCAAACTTATAAGTAATGGGTCACTTGTTGTAACTAGCATATTTGAATTTTTTGAGCTACTAAAAAGTATAAATTTCTAGAGTTTGTAACAATTTCAATTTTGCAAATGAACAAAAGGACTGAAAATAAAAGGAAACTGTGTTCAAATATTGTAACTACAGCTTTATAGATGACAATCTTCTCTCTCAGGCAGAGTCTTTGTCCATGAGTGGGCCCATCTCCGCTGGGGAGTATTTGATGAGTATAACACAGATCAGCCCTTCTACTTGTCCAGAAAGAACACTCTCGAAGCAACAAGGTATCACAGTGTGAACTAAACTGATTCTACATCTTCTTGCCTATGGCTTCAGCTCTCTGTACTGGGCAGCCCAAGTGGGCAGGTGTTCAGACAGCTCACCACAATATTCAGGTGCACCATTATGTGTTAATACATATCCAACTAATCCTTGTGTCCCCATCTTGGGATGGAGATAGTCAGGTACTGGGACCTATTTCAATATTCACTGGAATTTTACAAACATTATTTATTGTTTATTGGTAGCAGAAAAATGAACTCGGTAAACGCACAGACATCAACAAATTGAAACTCAAGCCTATATACATTTTCAGTATTGTTTTACACTTTCATTTCTTCACATGTGTTTTACACTAGTTCTGCACAGAGAGAAGACATGTGACGTCTGTTTCTTCCTCTTCCTCTGCCTTCTCTTACGGCCCACTTCTATCTCCACTCTATGCATCCCTTAGTCTTGAGTTTCAAAACTTTTTAGGGTCCATCTGCTTCATTGAAACCAATTAAGTTGCTATAGGGCTTTGTGATAAATATATTTTACTTCTAAATTAGTGAAAATTCATATTTCTCATGGGGATGAGTGAGTAAGTTGATTTTTTTAAGAAATGGAATTCTGGGGTAAACGTAGCCAAACTCTATGTATAAACTTGTAAAGTGTTTAAGCCTTCAAACTGAAAGTAACAAACAGAATATTGGAAAAGTACTGAGAAAAATGGAAACAGATGTCAGGAGGCAGTCAGTCTTTGGAAGAACGTGTGTCAGATGAAGTGGCAAACACCCCTATCCTCTTGGTGGTGTGTGGTCTGCGGAGCTGCCTGGAGCTAGCACACAGGCTGAGCTGGTCTCAACGCTCTCTCCTACTCCCACATTCCCAACACAAAACTATCTCTGGATCTTTCTGCTCCTCTCATTGGAGGTTTGATGGGGAATGCTGGGAAAAGATCCCAGGCAGCATGTGTGGGCCTCTCTCACACTTCTACCAACCAGCCCTGATTGTGCAGGAGAATTTTTTTTCTCTCAATAGACTTAAAGATCCGAGAGGACTATGCCTTTTTTAAAATCTCCTAGAATTGAGCCTGGCACAAAGTCAAAACTAAACAAAGAATTATCAAATAATAAATGCTTTATAAACTATGGAATAATCAGTGAGTCTCCTTATAACCAATCATGAAAAGAAGTATGTCACTGAGCTCCTACAGCATACCAGAAACCGAGTGCCATCTTATGTAAGTTTAGCTTTGGGGCTAGCCCTAAAGCTAACTCTCCTGGAAGATATTATCTGCCATCTGCATTATCCTTGAAATAAAACTAATATCACAAAGTTTAAAATGAGAAGAAATTCTTCCTATAAATGGAAGCTCTCTAGAATCCTTTTTCCTGTTCTGCTGCCTCTTGCCATGCCCTGCCAGGGACTTGACAATTACCTTTATCATGGAGTCCAAATGGTTTGAATTCATTACTTGTGCTTCCTCCTCCAGTGCAGCTCAAGATGTAAAGTGAAGAATACAATAAAATCAAAGCCGTGTGCATCGTGCATGGAAATTTAAGAGAATTTTAACCCTAAATTTGACTCACCTCACTGCATCAAAAAACAGTTCTTCTGTAAATCTTAGTTCATTTAATCTTCACAGTATCTCTTTTTTAACTCGATGTAACCAAGACAATAGATTTATTGATCACATTAGTAAGCAATGAATGCTTAAGGAATGTGAATTGAAAGTGCTGCTCCCAGTGGGGAATCTGGCTCAGACTAGGAAGCACTTGCTTTACAAGCATGAGAAACTAAGAATGATCCCCAGAACTCACACAAAAGTGCTAGTATGGTGATGCATGTCTATAATCCCAGCCAGCACTGGGGAGGGAGAGAAAGGAAGATGCCTGGGGCTTGCTGGCCTGTCAAACTAGCCTGACTGGTGAGTTCCAGGCCAAGGAAAGACTCTGTCTCAAAGAAGGTGAATGGAATGACTGAGAATACGCAAACATTAAAAAATAACAATAAAGGCTGAAAAATGCTGACTCCATTGAAATCCATGGTAAGGATGGGTTAAGCCCTGTATCTACTCTTATCAAAATGGAATTTTTGATATGTGATGTTGCCACTGACAGATTTTAGGGTGTTGACTTGACCAGGTTTGACCTTTAGTACTGAAATTGGAGGCATTAAAAAAAAAGTGGGGCCTGAAGCATTAGTGATGTGGCAGAGGGCTGGCCTGGCATGCACAAGCCCGGAGTGCAACACCCAGAACCACCACAGTGATCTAATTCTTCTGTCCTAGATGCTCCACTGGCATTGATGGCACAAATGTGGTCAACGAATGTCAGAGGGGCAGCTGCGTGACAAGGCGATGCCGACGTGACTCAAGGACGGGGCTGTATGAACCCAAGTGTGCATTTATCCCAAACAAACATCAGACTGCCCCGGACTCCATAATGTTCATGCAAAATCTCGATTCTGTAAGTGCTTCCTATTTATTTTCTGGGGCAAAAAAAAAAAGAATCCTTGGAGGGAAATTAACTATGGAAACTGGTTTTCTCCTGATGGTATGTGTACAAACAGAGTGAAAGGAAATTACTCTTAGGTTTGATTCGAGGCCGTTTTCTCCAGGCCATGTCATGATGTGTCTGTGAATTATCCTGCTCTTTCTTACTGACCTGTGTCTCGGGTTCATATGTAGCAGGGTGCCCTTCTCAATGGAACCACATGATACTATCATAGAGTACCTCTTCGTTTGTCTGTTGATCTTGTGTCTAGAGTAACAACCTTGTTTTTACTTCTTCCCTGGATGGTATTCATGTTACTCTTCTAATCTAAAATGGAGCTTTCAACATTCTAAGATTTCCATTTTCTTCTCACGAAAGCTTACCAAACAATTATAAAACATTGATTGATATTATAAAATATGTACAGTATTGTCTCCACAGAATAGATATAATAGCAAAGGTTCACTGAGCTACTGTTTGACCTAAAATATCTTTAAATGTATAGCCTGATGAGTAACAGGAGGTGTTTGGGGATCAGATGGTCTCAGTACAGAAATCATTTTCAAGCTGTGATTGAGGGAAAATTGATAAATCAGATTTAAGATTTATTTTTAAGTGTGTGTGTGTGTGTGTGTGTGTGTGTGTGTGTGTGTGTGTGTCTGTGTCTGTGTGTATGTTCACATGGTGTGTGTGATTGCTGGAGCTTACAGAGGCCATAGTCATCCAGTGGCCTGGTATTGGAGTTACAGACGGCTAGTTGTTAGCCACCACATGGGTGCTGGGAACTGACCCCAAGTCCTCTGCAAGCACAGTACCAGCTCTTTATGCTGAGCCATCTCTTCAGCCCCTTGTTCTCTCATCTTTAATTGGAAACTAAAATATACAATCTGCATTGCTATTGTTCTTGGTTTATAAGGGCTCATATAAACAACATACTAACAGTGCTTGAGACAAAGTAGACACAAAATAAACAGATTTTAAGTTACAAAATTTATCATATAGTTGGAAAGTAACTACAAAGCTCTTTCTCAGGATTAGCCCTTCTTTCTCTTTCCTAGTTTTTAACTGATAAAAAATAACTAATTTCAATAGACATATAATAAATTTTTAGTATAAAGTATGATATCTCAATAGATGTATACAGTGTGTAATAATCGTCTAGAACTAATTGTCATGTTTATCACCTCAAACACACACTTTTGGGGATGCAAATGTTCAATATCCTCATATCTATTTATTTTGAAACTCAGAATTATGCTAACTGTAATCACCCACTGTGTACACTGTCACCCTTAGAACACTAGAACTCATTCCTGCTCTCTAAGTGAAATTTTATACCTATTAAGCAACCCCTCTCATCTCTCCTTTCCACCCCACTGCACAGCGGCAGTGAACTCATATTGGATTCTATTTCTATTAGATCAATGTAGCAGAATATTTTAAGGTGTGTTACTTTTGTTTACGTTGCATTTGTTTAACTCTGTGAAGCTGAGTTACTATGCCTGTGTAAAACACCTGATGGTCTAATAAAGAACTGGCCAATAGCAAGGCAGGAGAAAGGATAGATGGGGCTGGCAGGCAGAGAGAATATACAGAAAGAGAAAATCTGGGAGAAGAGGATTGGAGATTGAGCAGCCAGAGAGTAGGAGGAGGACTCCAAGGGCCAGCCACACAGCTACACAGCAAGCCACGGAATAAGAGTAAGATTTATAGAAGTTAGAGAAAAGGAAAAGCCCTGAGGTAAAAGGTAGTTGGGATAATTTAAGTTAAGGAAAGCTGGCTAGAAACTAAGCCAAGCTAAGGCTGGGCATTCATAATTAAGAATAAGCCTCCATGTGTGATTTATTTGGGAGCTGGGTGGCAGGCCTCCCCCAAAAAAGAGTAAAAAACAACCAACAACAACTCAACTTTTCTTAGACTCAACATATGAGTAAAATATTTGACTTCCTATGCCTAGCTTATGTCAGTCAGCACAATGTCCCCAAGGATCATGAATGGTGGGACAAATAATGGTACTTCATTCATTTTATGATATAATATTCCATTGTAGATATATATATATAACATTTTATTAATCTAGTCATCCATTGATGGACACTTACATTGGCTATATTTCCATATTTTGATTATCACAGCCAACATGGGCATACAACTACATAGGAGTAACATACTGATTTCCTTAAATTGATTCCTACATGTATCCAGCTGTGAGATTTCTGGGTCTTCTAGTATTTCTATTTTAGTGTTTGGAGGAACTTCTATAGTTTGCCCTAGAACTGGCTGAATTGATTCATATGCCTCACCAGCAATGCAAGCTGATCTTTCCACTACTCTCTTCAACATTTATTTTTTGTCTCTTTTATTTTAACCATCTAACAAAAAGGGAGATGGTATCTCACTGGGGCTATAATTTGTACTTCTTGACAACAGTGTTGAATTTTTTCACATCTCTATCATTCATTTGTATGTCTTTTCTTCAGAATATCTATTCCTATCATCTGCTAGTTTTCAGCCAGATTATTTGTGGACTTTGCTGCTCAGCTATTCCCTCAGATAACATAAATTCTGCATATTAATCTCTTGTTAGATGGCTAGTTCACATATGTTTTCTACTACCAGGAAGACTGTGTATTTACTGTTATTTATTTGCTGTTAAAAGTTTCTCTATGGGTAAAAATATATTTTAAAACATGAAACTTATGAAAGTATTCAAAACAACTAATAAAAATAATATATCTCCAAACTGCAAGATCAGTTAATTAAAAGAAGCAAATTACTAGCAATAAAATATTTACAAGGCAAAGGTTTATAAAGATCTGTAGGTTCTAATGAAATTGAAAATTCTTATGGAGCCTAGGGAATATTGAAAATCCAAGTAGAAATACTGATTGGAAATTTTCTTTTAAAATTTATTCTATGTGAACAGGTGTTTTGCCCAAATGTATCTCTGTATTATGCTTGTGCCTGATGCCCACAGATGCCAGAAGAGGCCTTGGACCTGTAGTTACAGATAGTTGTGAATCATCATGTGGGTGCTGGGAATTGAAGCCAGGTCCTCTGCAAGAGCAGCCAATATTTTTAACTACCAAGCCATCTCTCCTTGCTCCTCTTACTTCTCCATACACTTCCCAAATTTAAGTGGATGTGTTTCATGACTGAGGAACTTCTCAGCTGAAACTGGAACAACAAAATAATTCAATATCCAAACAGACGAGAAATCATGTGACTCAAGAGGATGTTCAGAACATGCACTGCCTATTCCTCATCATACACCACTAAGGCACTTGACTATCAGGAGGTGTGGTAGTTTGAATGTAATTGGCCCCCATAAGCACATAGAGTAGCACTATTAAGAGGTGTGGCTTTGCTGGAGTAGATATGGCCTAGCTGGAGTAGGTTGGAGAAAGTGTGTCACCATGGAAGTGGGCTCTGAGGTCTCATATATGCTTAAGCCATGCCCAGTGTGCCAGATCACTTCCTGTTGCCTTCAGATCAAGATTGTAGAACCCTCAGCTCCTTCTCCAGCACCATGTCTGCCTGCATGCCACCATATCCCACCATGATGATAGTGGACTAAACCTCTACAACTGTAAGCCAGCCCTAATTAAATGCTTTCCTTTATAAGAGTTGCTGTGGTCATGGTGTCTCTTCATAGCTAGGAACCCTAACTATCACAAGAGGTGACTCCTGCTGCCTACTAGGGACATAAATAGTAAGGAAATACCTATGTGCCTGAAATATACAGGGAAGCTAATTACACAAGACATTGTTTGGAGGCAAATATTGCATGTTAGACATGTATCTTATCTAAAATAACAATAACTTCTAATTATCATACCACAGATTAAATATACTATATACCAGAGCATAAACTCAGACCCAGGAGACAAATTATATCAACTATATTGAATAGCCTATCATCTCTTTCCTTTAACCCTCATTCTTTCTATCTCAAGCCCAGCACTGTGATTGAAGCTAGAAATCAAGAAATAACCAGAAGATGAACTGTTCTTGAAAAATTCAGTTTAATGAGAAAGATAGAAATACCAAGGGAAAATTTTAATACGAAGTAGGAAGAGATATAGAGCTAATGCCGGTGTTTCTGAAAGCCAGACAGTGACTTCTGTCTGTGGCCACACCACCCTAAAGGTAGCCAGTCTCCTAGGATCGGGGAAGCAAAGCATGGATGGGCCTGCTTAGTACTTGCATTGGAAGCAAGGACTTCCCAAGGGATGTTTTTAAACTAGGGTTTGAAGAGGTAAGTATAAACTACCACAGCAGGAAGATGAAAAGAATTATATGCAAAAAACCAAACCTGACAAAATCAGTGTATGTGCAGCAGCACAGGTGCCACATGGCTGCCCGAGCTGAGCACTGTCCATAGTCAGCAAAGGCTGTAATGTCCACCAGAACATCTCAAGCAGACAGCGCTAAGAAAGTAAAAGGAGGAACTTGTCTTCTCTTATTTTCTAAATACCACTCGGGTGAATGCACACTCCGGGGAAATTTCTGCCATTCTAGGGACAAGAAGTTCTGTGATAGAAGCAAAGGATCCAGGCTGAACACAAGTGGGGAATGGGGTGAGACAAGAGACAGGTACCCAAGTGGGGAATGGGGTGAGACAAGAGACAGGTACCCACAAAGCTTGACTCACGGCAATGGGAGTGGTAGGAGGAACGGCGCCTGGTGTGACAAGCATCTCCTCCCACCTGGAAGTGGTGTGAAGCACTGTTTTGTTTGCATCCATGTTTTCCTCCTATCCAATATTACCCCATTTGGGAGATTTGAATCCAAGCCATGTCAGAAACAAAGCACACTCTTGCAATGTAAATGTGAGATAGTTAGATGTAACAAGCTGGTTCTGACTCTGAGCTTAGATCCGCA
The DNA here is from genome assembly GCA_902168425.1 of Peromyscus attwateri. Lineage (NCBI taxonomy): Eukaryota > Metazoa > Chordata > Mammalia > Rodentia > Cricetidae > Peromyscus > Peromyscus attwateri. The sequence goes on from CABHPP010138062.1 coordinate 23,186, forward strand.
GACATGGTGTTGGATGGGGGGACTAAAATAACAAAATGACTGTTAAAAACCACTTCCGAGAGATTATTGTAGAATGTTCCCTTCCTGGACACTGTGCTAATTTATGATGACACTTGTCCTTCTTTCTCCAGGTTTTCAAAACCTGGAGGCTTTCAAAGTTCATGGTAATAAAAACATCCACTGGCAGAGTGATTAGATTCAATACTTGGAGAAAGAAGTATGCTTCCTAATTTTCTCCCTGAACTTTTGTTAATTTTTCTGGTATACTGTTTTTATGTGTCAGAATTCATAAGCACTGATAATGAGAGAGGTTGTTAGTAGCTGTCCTCAAGTTTCTGGGCCCACTATGGAGAGATGGAGTGTGGACAAAAAGAGACATACATTTCTCCTGTACCATTTTTGGAGACCGTTAGAAATTAGCACGAGCCTTACATAACCCTTTCTTCTTAAACTTAATTCAAGATGTGAGATCCTCAAAACTCTAGAAGAGAAAGCTGGAAGCTAATTCAAGGAGCTGTGTGAGCTGCCATCATGCTTCACCTACGCAATTCGACTGTGCCTAAAGAACCTCCCAGGAGCGTGCGCTGTCCCTCAGTTTCGCCTTGCTCCCACTCGGGGCTTGTAAAATGGATGGCAAAACACGATTACAAAGTGACTCTTTTTTTTTTTTGCTTTTTGTTTTTGTTTTTGTTTTTCGAGACAGGGTTTCTCTGTGTAGTTTTGGTGCCTGTCCTGGATCTCGCTCTGTAGACCAGGTTGGCCTTGAACTCACACACAGAGATCCACCTGGCTTTGCCTCCCGAGTGCTGGGATTAAAGGCGTGTGCCACCACCGCCCAGCCACAAAGTGACTCTTGTCATGAGACAAATCATGTTCAGGATGCACATGGTAGCTAACTTCATATTTGAAAAAGGTGATCCCTTACAAGTTTTTACAATATTGTGTTTGAATTGATTTTTTTTCAGGTGGTTGAATTTTGCACAGAAAAAACCCACAATAGAGAAGCCCCAAACCTACAAAACAAATTGTGCAATTACAGAAGCACGTGGGACGTAATCAAGAAGTCTGCTGATTTTCAGAATTCCTCTCCCATGATAGGAACTGAAGCCCCGCCCAGACCTGCATTTTCACTGCTGAAGTCCAAACAGCGGGTAGTCTGCTTGGTGCTAGATAAATCCGGAAGCATGAAAAATGTAAGACACTTTTTGCTGACTTTCTCAAATTAAGTATTTAAGTTAAATATAGAACTATAATTTATTCTTAGATTTAGTTCTAGTAAACCAACATAAATATTCATGTTCAAATATATATAGAGAGAGAGATTAATGTTCAAATAAATATCTGCCCAATGATTTTATCTAAATAAGTACCTAGACTAAGTTAAAAAAACAAATTATTATTTTATTGTTCATTAGATTATTGGTCATTTTTACTCCTTAACTGTCAGTTCTTCCTAGAAAAAATACAACAAAAGGAAACATCTACAATTTCATCATTCAATGTGTCATTCCAGTTTTATTTATACTGCTCTATTTGCCTTTCCTCTACAAACTGTTACATTTTGGATATTTTGTAATCCAACTTTTATGGAATATATCAAAAGCACTCCCCATAAAAATGGTTTCATGAAAAAAATTGTGTGTGGGGTGTGTGTGTGTGTGTGTGTGTGTGTGTGTTGCTGGGAAGTGAACCCAGGGCCTTTTACATGCTAGGCAAGCATTCGGACACTAAATAAATTGGGGTTTTTGTTTCTTTGTTTTTGAGACACAGCCATGCTCAGAGCCATAGGTGGCCTGCTGTTGGCTGTGTCACCGGGACGGGTCTCAATCTTGTGTCATTCAATCTGTCTCAGGCTCCCAGGTCCTTGGACTGCAAGCATGTTGGCCAATTTCCATGACGTAAATTGTAAAATAGTTTTGTCATGATTTCATAATGTATGTAATATATTTTGAACATATTCACCCCACCACCCTGTCTTGTCCCTTCTCTCTCCATCTCTCTGACAAATATCCCTACCACTTTGATGGGTGTTATAGTAATAACTCACTGAATATAGAAAACATAGGCAATTTATCAGTGGCTGCCTGTGAAGAAACATGAACCCCCTTCCCCAGCAGCCCCCATAGCTCCTAATGAGCCCTCACCCTCCATACTGAAATGCTGATGGACCTGACCTTGTCAGGTCACCACAGCCGCTGTGAGCTCATGAGTGCGATGGCCACGTCAGTGATTCACGGCTCCAGCTCTTACTTTCTTCCCACCTCCTCTCCTGTCGTGTTTCCTGGACTTGGGGGAAGGCAAAATACAGAGGTCCCATGAGCACATTCCAATGAGCACCTTCTTATCACTTTAAAAATCATTTCCTCAGCTGAAACTTCCAAATTGATAACTGTTGCATAAAACGGCATACACTTTGAAGGCTTTCACAGCCATAACAACTGATGTTTAAACATTTTAAACTTTTTAAAAATATGAGAGTTATAATTTTTTTTAAAGTCCATTCACTATTACCATGTTCTACGGCCCACGGACGACTTTGTCTTTCATTAACCTGTCAAGATTTAGAGACTCTGCAGTTGTTCATCCATCCTTTTCTTACAGGAAGACCGTCTTATTCGAATGAATCAAGCCGCAGAACTTTATTTAACTCAAATTGTTGAAAAGAAATCTTTGGTTGGATTAGTCACATTTGACAAGTATGCCAAAATCCAAAATTATCTAACGGAAATAACTGATAGCAGTGACTACCCAAGGATCACTGCAAATCTCCCACAACAAGCTTCAAGTGGAACTTCAATTTGCAGTGGAATTAAAGCAGGATTTCAGGTAATCTTTTAAATTTAATACAACTTGCCATTTACTTACTGCTTTCCGTCCTATTCATTTAGCTTTGAACACGGGTCATGGACTCAGAGTTCCAGCATTTGATAACATTCTGATCTGGATGAGACAAAGCATTTCTGGAAGAAGAAAAAAAAAAGTAGCTTCACCAACTATTAATTACAGCCACAGTCTCTCAGCGTCCAGTCGTTCCATTGATAAAATCTTGAGATGCCGAGTGGCACTGGGAAGTGGATGAATGAAATCTCCTTGGGCAAAGGATCATCAAAACCTCACTGAGGAGCTACACATTTCTCTGGACTCTCACACTTGAGTTTCTATGCATGGAAGATAATGTCATGGGCAGAGAGAAGTCAGTGACAACTTTATAGTATGGATAAAATCATTAACATGTTAATTTAAATTACATTTAAAAATCCAGAGAGAGGTAGCTCCACATGCAATATGCAATGAGCATAGGTGGATATAAAATAAATCATGATTGTAACTTAAAAATGCGGAGTTCCAGGGCTGGAGAGATGGCTCAGAGGTTAAGAGCACTGGCTGCTCTTCTAGAGGTTCGGAGTTCAATTCCCAGCAACCACATGGTGGCTCACAACCATCCATAATGAGATCTGGTGCCCTTTTCTGACCTGCAGGTGTATATGCAGACAGAACACTGTATACATAATAAATAAATAAATAAATCTAAAAATTAAAAAAAAAATGCGGAATTCCTTTTGACCAGCACGCTCAGAGGTTGTGGTGTTCGTCTAGTCTTCTTCCCGTCAGGCTCCATGCTAGTGTATTGATGCTCGTGTCTGGAGTCACTGAAACAGAAGGCTGTTTCCTCCACTTGGAAGTCATCACTGCTGCTCTGTGCAGACCATTAGCTCACGTCTCTCTTAACTTCCTTTGTGGCTCCCATTTGTCAAAAAAGAGATTGACTTTAAAAACCTGAAATACTCACTCTACTGTGAATTATCTAAAAGATCTTGGGAATGTAACTCAATAATGAAAATCTGTTTCCTGAACCCAAATGATATGGGTATTAATGCTGTTTAGCTCGTTTAAATGTGGCACATATGTAAGATAAGTAAATGTTTATGAAAGGGTTGCTATTATGAAAATAATTATCATATGTCTATTCGGTTCTAAAATATGAGTACTATATATTAGAAACATACTTAAATGATTATATAAATTGGTGTATGTGTTTTTCTTAGTAAATTTTATTATATCTTATATTTTGGTCACAAAGTTTACTGCTGAACAGATGATGGCAAATTACATTCAGTATTATAAACATCTTTTACTTAATGAAATCTTATAAATATGTAAGTGTATCACTTTCAGAATCATTAAAAAGTAGCTATGTGTTGACTGTATACTACATTATTGTCTGTACTAAATGCTTTAGATGCATGATCTTATATCCTTATCATTTTAGGAGTTGGGTAATATTGCTATGACCATTCTGCACAAAAAGAAGCTGAACTTTAGAATAATAAAATCTACCTCAAGATCATAAAACAATTGCCAAGTCTAGGATTCAAAACCTGATTTCTGGAGTCTATAAACTTGATCATTACACTAACAATCTGTAAAGTGTGATGTGTGTGGTGTTTGGGCAAGTCTCAGGAAAGACTAAATACAATAATTCATGTTTAAAAAAAATAGAATTTATTCTCAAGGTACCTAAAACCAAGGTATCTAACACCACCTAGACTCTTAACTAATACTCTTGGTAGTAGAAGTCAGAAAATTATGAAATCCAATTATAATGGAAAATTTATCAACTTCTTCCTTCATGATAAGCCAAAGTTGTTTAGTTTTGTTTTTGGAAAGTCATAAATTTTTTAATAGTAGCTAAATAAAATACATTAAAAAGTCACATAACAAATAATTCAGTCTTGCTCACCCAACTTTGGTCATGATCTTGCAAATGCCATTCAGTCTGAAGCCTTCTACAACTGTCTGGGAGTCTCGTGTCTTCATCAAGTATTCAGTGGAGTGAGAACAGCAGCCTATATTTATTTACGAAGTAGCTACTATATACCAGCAACTGTCATAGATTTGTTCTACCTCAACTGAGTAGCCAAAATGTGTATATCTAGAGGATTAAAAGTACTGAGAAGTCTAATGTTCTACTCATTTCCATGTATCAACTCAGAAAGAGAATGTAAAAAATGTGTGTTCTTAAATTTATTCTGAAGTAACACTCTGTAATTAACACACTGCTTTTCACAGGCAATTACTTTCCGTGACCAGAGGACTTCCGGTTCTGAGATCATATTGCTGACAGATGGGGAAGATGACCAGATAAGTTCATGCTTTGAGGAGGTCAAAAGCAGTGGTGCCATCATCCACACCATCGCTCTGGGGCCTTCTGCTGCCCGAGAACTGGAGAGCCTATCAACCATGACAGGTACAACTTTGGAGCAGGGTTTGGACAGATGTTCCTAAACTGGGAAGCTATTTTCCTGTCACACTCAACCCCAGCACTCACAATTCCCCGCCTGGGTTACTTTGAGAATCTCCCAGTTGGCCTTTGTGGCATTTACTAGTTTAGTTACTACGCACGGATTGGTGTGTTTCTGGCAGTCACTAGTCTAATTCTTGCTCTTTGGGATCTATTCTTTCCTAACTATTCATACCCAAGAAATCTCTCTTTCACTCACATCAATTATTTTCTGCATTTTGCCTATGTTTACTCTATTACAAACTGTCATCCTCTAATTGTCTAGGTGTATTTTGACCCAACTAAGAAATAAGAATCTGGTTCTCAGGAGCAACTGTAAGACTCACCTTTTATAAAACCAATGGGTACTTAGGCCAATTTGACTAATGCACTTATATTTGGCAATTAGCTCACATAAAAAAATGAAATTTGCCTTATTCTTGCATTTTCCATTTATCTTTATCTTACCTATTTTGAATACAGTTTTGGTTAATATAAGTTTACAGTAACTTCAGAGAGGTGCTCAACATCCATGAGATTCTTAGAAACTCATGTTTTGTAGCATGTTAGTTCATACAGGCCAATGAGACAGCTCAGTGAGTAAAGGTGTTTACCTCCAAACTCCGAGTTCAACCCCTGGAGCAACATGGTGGAAGGAGAGAAGTAACTCCAACAAGCTGTCCTCTGACTTCCATGTATGCACTTGAAAATGCACAGACATGATACACACTCACACTGGCATGTGCACACACACACTAAAACAAATATAATTTTTAACTTAATAATAAAAAGGAAACGCCAAGTGGATTTTAAAGTATATCACTGAAAGGACATTTGATTTTCCCATTTAAAACTCCCCTGTAGGAGGGCTTCGCTTTTATGCCAACAAAGACATAACTGGCCTTATGGATGCTTTCAGTGGGATTTCATCTAGAAGTGGCAGCATCTCTGAGCAGGCTCTGCAGGTCAGTACTTTGTAAAAATACTTTCATTGCAATAAATTCCTGTTATACTACTATTACATGTTCTCTCTCTAATAAATCATTTTTGCCATAAAAAATATTTCCATTGTAAAATAAACCATTAGTGAATTTTCTTTTATATGACATAAACCTTTTCTCTTGCATTCTTCTATTTTTAGGGGTGTGTGTGTGTGTGTGTGTGTGTGTGTGTGTGAGAGAGAGAGAGAGAGAGAGAGAGAGAGAGAGAGAGAGAGAGAGAAGTGGAAAACTGTTAACAATTCCCCATCTTAAAGTTAATTTTTGTCTCTTTCTTGACCTTCAAGTTATTTCCTCTTTCTCCACTTCTTCACATAATGACTTCTTAACTCATTCAGTACCTGCTGTTTTCATTCATTCTTTATTCATTTTCTATTCATCTCACTAAACAGAAACTTCTCTATAGTTACTCAAATACAAGTCCAAAATATTTGCTCAATTCCGAAATACCATTCAGTCCCACAGTAAAGATTGACATGACATCTTTCAGGTAAGGAGTACGTGAGTGTGTGCGTGTGCGTGTGTGTGCATTTGTGCTCCAGAATCTGTGAGGAAAGACACTCACTAGATCTGGATATGATAGTGGATGCTTGTAATCCCAGTACCCAATGGCTGAGGAAGGAGGATCACAAGCTCGTGACCAGTGTGGGCTACATAGTGTGTGTGTGTCTGTGGAATATTTATTTAAGCCTGCAAAGATGTGTCACATTTCTTCATGCTGCATTTGTTAACTATGTAAAGATACATTGCATTTGTGCTAATTAAATAAAATTAAACTGGGCTCAGCGAGGTGGGGTTAGCAACTGGTTGACAGGAAATAGCTGGGAGGAGCTTAGCATGGGTGGTTTAGTTGGGGTGTTGTGGAAGGGAGTGACTTCCAGGATGCCAACAAAGAGAGAAGGTTAGCCAGTTGCTATTCTAACTCTCTGAGCTCACAGGTCTTCACCCCAGCCTTTGAATCTCCAGTTTTATTAGAACCATAGATTTAGTTAGAACTACCTTTAGAGGCAGCCACAGAGTCATTGTCCAGTGTAACAGACTTCCCCCAAGCTACAGCATTAGCATCCAGACCACTAATATGTTTAAAGCACAGCCACTGTGAGGAAGGTAAAACAATGTGTGTGTGTGTGTGTGTGTGTGTGTGTGTGTGTGTGTGTGTGTGAGAGAGAGAGAGAGAGAGAGAGAGACAGAGACAGAGACAGAGACAGAGACAGAGAGACAGAGAGAGACAGAGAGAGATTTGGAAAATATTCTTTGTCATTGTAATTGAACCTTAAATATGGATTTTAAATTACCATGAACTACCTAAATCTTAAACTTCCATTACTTAAAATAACAAATGGGTTTTATGTGTTTGCTTTTTATTTCTGTTAACAGTTGGAGAGCAAAACCTTGAATATTGCAGGGAGGAAACAGGTAACTGGTACAGTGCCTGTGGATAGTACCATTGGAAATGACACTTTCTTTGTTGTCACCTGGACAGTACGAAAGCCAGAAATTATTCTTCAAGATCCAAAAGGAAAAAAATACACAACCTCAGATTTCAAAGATGATCAATTAAATATGCAGTCTGCTCGACTTCAAATACCAGGCACCGCAGAAGTAAGTCTTTTCACTGTGTTTCACTAATCCATCCTGTGTTAAGAGATAAAGACATGCTACACTGTCGGCACTAATACGATGACAGTATGTTTCATTAAAAATTAAGTAGAATATCTAACCATCCAAATCCGTATTACCCATTCTCTTTTGACAATCATATTTAAAGTCATTAATTAGGTTAAGAATGTAAGTCTTGGCCGGGCGGTGGTCGCGCACGCCTTTAATCCCAGCACTCGGGAGGCAGAGGCAGGCGGATCTCTGTGAGTTCGAGGCCAGCCTGGGCTACCAAGTGAGTTCCAGGAAAGGCGCAAAGCTACACAGAGAAACCCTGTCTTGAAAGACCAAAAAAAAAAAAAAAAAAAAAAAAAGAAGAATGTAAGTCTTTACTTTTAATAGGACACTTGCTTAGCATTCATGAAGTCTGGGTTGCATCGCCAGTACTCCCCAAGTTGTTTTATTTTGTTTACATTTCCAAATAATCGTACATCCCAAGTAGCAGGAAAATATTAGCAAAGCTCTTAAAGAAAACTTTTTCAGACAGGTACTTGGACCTACAGCCTCTCCAATAAGGATGCCAAACCTCAGTTGCTAGCGGTAACGGTGACCACTCGAGCAAGAAGTCCTACCACGCCCCCAATAATCGCAACTGCTCACATGAGTCAAAACACAGCACAGTACCCTAGCCCGATGATTGTTTATGCACGAGTCAGCCAAGGGTTTCTGCCTGTTCTGGGAGCCAGTGTCACAGCCACTATAGAAGCTGAAAATGGACATCAAGTCACACTGGAGCTCTGGGACAATGGGGCAGGTAATGGGAACCTGCGTTGACACCACGGAATTTAAATTCTCCTATAGGATTTTATAACTATAACTTAGAAGTCAATACTTTTTTAATACATTTACAAATCTATTTGAGTAATGATGTCTTTAAAACATTTTACTTGATTATCTTGACAAAACAAGCCTAGACATTTATTTTGGTTAAAGTCTATTATCAATTTCGTGCTTCCTATAGCTGGAGTTTTTCTCTCCAGGTCTTGCCAAGCTCCAGCAGTCCCATAGCCCACCTATAAAATAAACATACAGACGCTTATATTATTTAAACTGCTCGGCCATTAGCTCAGGCCTACCATTGTCTAGCTCTTACTCTTATACTCAGCCCATTTCTGTTAATCTATATGTTACCACGTGTTCCATGGCTTTACCTGCTGCCTTTACATGATGCTTCCTGGACAGCAGGCTGGCGTCTCTTCCTCCCTGCCTTCCTGTTCTCTCAATTCTCCTCTCTGCTAGTCCTGCCTATACTTCCTGCCTGGCTACTGGCCAATCAGTGTTTTATTTATCAATCAATCATCCACAGCAACTTCCCATGGAAATTAAAGTACAGTTTTTCCATTTTCACTAATGTTAGTGCTTTGCATATGCTTTCTCCATCTAGTTATAGTCTTTGTTTGGGTAAGCTTCCTTTTTAATATCGTACATACTTATAGGCTTTCCACACAAACATATTCCATACTTAAACTATATTCAACCTTTTCTACCTTCTCTCTCTCTCTCTCTCTCTCTCTCTCTCTCTCTCTCTCTCTTTCTCTCTCTCTCTCCCCACCCCCCACAAGTGCCGTCCATTATCCTGGGCTCACATCTACTTTCAGACATGGTATATAATTTTATTTATCTGTATAAAATCCAGTATCTACAAATTAGAGAAAATACGCAGTCTTGTCTGCATCATCTCATTTATGTTGCTCAATGTGGCAATCTCAACTTTGTATCCATTTTCCTGCAGATGACATTTCATTCTTCCCTCTGATGTGTAGCACTCTGTTGTGTATGTGTACCACATTTTCCTCATCCATTCAACTTTGGACGGCCACCTGGACTGATTCTGGAGCTTGGCTATTATGAACAGTGCTGCAATAAACACAGACATTCAAGTGAGGTTCTCTGGATAGACCATACAGTCATTCAATTTCAGTTTTTTTAGGAACCTTCATACTGATTTCCATAGGAACTCAACTAATTTACAACTCCAAATGTGTTGTATAAAAGTTTTCTCTGCTCCCTACACACACACACACACACACACACACACACACACACACACACACACGTGTATGCATGTTTTGTCAACATTTTTATCATGTTTTCTTAATAATAAACATTCTAACTGGGATGAAATGAGAAAGGAAAAATGGAGCCAGGCAGTGGTGGCACACACCTTTAATCCCAGCACTCGGGAGGCAGAGGCAGGCAGATCTCTGTGAGTTCGAGGCCAGCCTGGGCTATAGAGTGAGTTCCAGGAAAGGCACAAAGCTACACAGAGAAACCCTGTCTCAAAAGAGAGAAAGAGAGAAAGAGAAGGGAAAATGGAATCTCAAAGTATTTTTAATTTGCACTTTCCTTCTGATTAAGGATCCTGGACACTCTTCATATGGTCAATGATCTTTCTCAATGAATGTTGGTACTTCATCTTTGAAAACTGTTCACTTCATCAGCCCATTTGTTAAGTTGTGTATTTTGGTAGTTTTTTTTTTTTTAGTTATTTATACACTCTAGATCTTTATCCTGTCAGATCTATAGCTACCAAAGATTTTCTCCCATATGGCAGGCTTCATTTGGTTGTTTACTATACAGAATTTTTTAAATTTCATGTGCCATTTGTCAATTCTTGGTTTTATTACCAAGTTATTGGTATTCTTCACAGAAAGTCCTTTTGCCTATGCCTACATCCTGAAGTGTTCTCCTCCAACAGTTTAGAGTTTCAGATCTTACACTAAGGTGTTTGATCTACTCAGAATTGATTTCATACAAGATGAAAGCTAATGTTCCAATTTCATCCTTCTACATTATCTGTCCAGTTTCCCGGTACTCTTCGTTGAAGAGGCTATCTTTCTTCAACGTGTATGTTTGGCATCTTTGTCAAAATCACATGGTTTCAGTGTGTGGGTTTAATGCTCCGTCCTCTATTCTATTCCATTGGTCTGCACGTATGCTCTTATGGCAGTCCTGTGCTGCCTCGTTACTGTGGTCCTGTAGCATGACTCACCAGACATGGTGATATCACCAGGCTTGCTCTTTTTACTTTGGATTGATGTGGCTATTCTTGGTCTTCTGTGTTTCCATGTGGATTGGATAATTGCTTTTTTTCTATTTACTGTAAAGAATGTCATTGGACTTTTTATTGTAATTGCATCAATCTGTAGATTGCTTTTGGCTATGTGGCCATTTTCAAAGTATTAATTCTGCTAATGTGTATGTATGGAAGGTCTTTCCAGCTTGTAGTGTCTTTTTTCAATTTCCTTCTTCAGTGTTTTAAATTTTTCATCAAAGAAGTTTTTCACTTCCTTGATTAAACTTATTCCTGAGTATTTTTAAGGTATTATAAATAGTATTGTTTTCCCGGTTTCATTCTCCACATGTTCATTATTGGTGTATGGGGAAGCTACTGGCTTTTCCACCAGTAATAATTGCACTTCAGATAAGCCTCATTGGTCACAATACTGTCATTGCACAAAAGTTGGAAACTGATTTTTTACATTGGTTTTTTATCCTGCTACTTGCTAAATGTCTTTGTCAGTTCTAAGAGTTTTGTCGACAAGTTTCTATTGTGAAATAAAAGTGCTAATGTTAACTGAATGCCCACTATAAATTATACTTTCTAAAACAACAGAGTTAGTACATAGTCAAGCCAAGCTTTGAACCAAAATACTAAGATCTAGGGTTTGAACTGTCCTATACTCTCTGATAAACTCATATCACCAATGCTTGTAAAGTGTCAATTTTCATTTTAACTTACTGCATGACTAATTATTGTGTTTCATTATCAAGGTGCTGATACTGTTAAAAATGATGGCGTCTACACAAGATATTTTACAGATTATCATGGAAATGGTAGATACAGCTTAAAAGTGCATGTCCAGGCAAGAAAAAACACAGCCAGACTAAGTTTAAGACAACAGAGCAAGTCTTTATATATACCTGGTTATATTGAAGATGGTGAGTAGCATTAAAAAGAAATGTATTAGCTACTTCAGTAAATTATATAAAACAAATGCTGAAAGGGATAATATATGTGGAAAACCCAAGTATATAATTATGCAATCATCTTGGGGATTCAAAATCATATTCATGTCAGTGGACCCAGCATAAACCATGCTTCCACATATTTTGTTAACATTTCCCTCAGTTTGTTTCATTTACAAAAATACATTTCCCGAGGTCAAGGAATAAGCCCTGTGCTAAATGCTAGAGCTAGGGATTTGAATGATTCCTTGTCATCAAAGAACTCATGCAACAGTAGTAGGTTAAGATAGGTTAAAAGTTAGTTTTAACATAGCATATTTCAAAATGATACATAAATAAGCTTTTCTCTCACTTTTCAATGTCTGTAGTCAACCTGCATGAGCCATGAACAGCTTTAAGATGGGCATGAGATAAAGAACAGACAATATGAGAGATACAATATCTGTGACTGGTTTTTATAGGTAAAATTATACTGAACCCACCTAGACCTGAAATGCAAGAAGCAGAAGCTCCTGTGGAAGACTTCAGCAGGCTAACCTCTGGAGGGTCCTTTACTGTGTCTGGAGCGCCTCCTGGTGGTGACTACGTGCCTCCTGGGTTCCCACCCAGTAGAGTCACCGATCTGGAAGCCGAATTTAACGGAGATCATCTTCACCTTACATGGACCGCCCCTGGCAAGGTCCTCGACAAAGGAAGAGGTAAGCTGGAGGCTGAGTTTAAAGTATTCAGAATGAATCACGTGTAAGAAATTAAGTTATTGCCGGGCGGTGGCGCGCACGCCTTTAATCCCAGCACTCGGGAGGCAGAGGCAGGCGGATCTCTGTGAGTTCAAGGCCAGCCTGGTCTCCAAAGCGAGTTCCAGGAAAGGCGCAAAGCTACACAGAGAAACCCTGTCTCGAAAAACCAAAAAAAAAAAAAAAAGAAAGAAATTAAGTTATTACATTTTTGTATAGACACTTACAACACTTGTTGCCAGGCAACGATCCCAGGAGTTATTTGTTCAACTGAGTCTGTAAGGGGAACATACTTACACAACAAACAGATAAGTGTTATATGCATAAATGTTATTTTTTAAAAAAATTAAAAATAAGATATTCTGAATGAAATCACATTTGCATTCTTTCCCGAAAATTTTCCAATGTCTCATTTATAAATAATATTTATGGAGTGTCTACTATAGGCCATTATTCGTTTATTTTTAATGTAAAAACTGAACTTCAAGAAAGTTAGAATTAGCCAAAGTTATTCCTGAATATTTTTTTTTTTTTTTTTTTTTTTTTGGTTTTTCGAGACAGGGTTTCTCTGTGTAGCTTTGCGCCTTTCCTGGAATTCACTTGGTAGCCCAGGCTGGCCTTGAAATCACAGAGATCCTCCTGCCTCTGCCTCCCGAGTGCTGGGATTAAAGGCGTGCGCCACCAACGCCCGGCTATTCCTGAATTTTTATCTTAAGATTTTAAAATCAATCTTTAAGATTATGTTGCCCCCTCCCATCTCTTCTAGAGATGGCTCAGCAGACAAGAGCATGTTTGTTTAACCAGAGGACTCAGATCCAATTCCCAGCACCCACAAGGCAGGTCCCAACCATCTGTTACTTCAGCCCCAGGGGACCCTCTTCTGTCCTCCTTCACAACAGATATGCACACAGACATACATGCATGCAAAACACCCATACACATAATAAAACACTAAAGATAAATTTTAAAAGAAAGAATAGTGAAGAGGAGTAAACTCAAGATGGGGGTCGAGGCCGCACTAGGTCCCGAGCACATTAGTGTAATTAGTGCTCATCCGGCTTCTGTGCCTTTGACTCATCCTCATCTGTTCTCTGGTCTCTCTCACTGAGTGCCTCACCCCCACCCCATTACTCCTTCTTTCAACTTAATAAAAAGTCACAGAAGATACCCCCAGTCTTTACTGCACATGAACATTATGCTTTCCTTGTTCTAACTTAAAACTGAGTTCAGTTCTTTCTACGTCCTTCTAAAAAGAAACCTGGACTCTGGGTGGAGGGCTGGTATTACTGATACTGAATTATCTTTTCTGTGATTTTTGTAACTGGACATTTTTTAAGATAACTGTTCATATACTTGTCTTTAAAGTCGGTGAGATGAGAGAGCCAGATACAAACTGTACCTGGGCTCTCCATCACTAAAGCGCGGCATGCAAGGCTGGTAACTCCTACGCAGGCGCAGTGCAGTGCAGAGACCCGTCCTCGCAACTCTAATGAACACATGTCTCTTTTTTCCAGCGCATAGATACGTCATCAGAATGAGTCAGCATTCTCGGGATCTCCAAAATTTTAACAACGCTACTTTAGTAAATACCTCTGGTCTGATACCTAAAGAGGCTGGCGCAAAAGAAAATTTTGAATTCAAACCAGAAACTTTGAAACTAGGAAGTAGCACCATGTTCTACATTGTAATTCAGGCCATCAGTGATGCCGGTCTCACTTCAGCAGCCTCCAACATTGCACAGGCTGTCAAGTTTATTCCTCCAGAACACGATATTTCTGCACTGGGCCCTAATATTTCTGTAATCTGTCTGACAATTTGGGGGTTAACTGTAATTTCTAACCATATTTTAAACTAGAAAAATATACTAGAACTAAAACCCAATCTTGTATATACTTGCTAAGAGCTTCTTTAGAATGCGTTTATTAGGCCCTCTGCATAGCGAGACAATTGTGTAGCTTGATCCGCTTGGGGAGCCCCCTGGCGGTAGAATCAGAATCCATCCCTGGTGAATGAATGGGCTTTTTGGAGCCCACTACCTATGATGGGACACCTGGTGCAGCCTTGAGGCAGGAGGAAGGGCTTGGACATTCTGCTACTGGATGTGCCTCTCCATGGGAGGCCTTGCCTTCCTGTGGGGGGAGTGGGGAGTGGGTTGGGAAGGGGGGGGTGGGGGGGGGAGCGGGAGGAGGGAAGAGGGGGATCTTTGATTAGTGTGTAAAATGAATGAAAAATTTTTCTTAATTAAAAAAGAATGAGTTTACTAAACCCACTGTCTGCTAGTCAACAATTGTAATATAGAAATTCATATTTGAAGTTGAAAAATTCCTTGAGTTAACTCACACCAATTCTTTTGCTATATATAAATCAAGATTAACATGGTCTCGATCGTTAATTGTTCCATTGATTCCAGAAACAAGATATGCATTCTATTTTCATGGTGTGATTCAAACTCACTTTGTATATTAACAAAATGAAAATTCATACAAGCCACTTGAAAGGATTTGTGCATAGATAAAAGCAAATAATTTCACAGTTGAATTATATGTAACATGACTGATGAAGAATACTTCCTGTTTACACAACTGAAGTCAAAGGGACTAAGGGAACAGTTTGTAAAGAAAAATGGTCAAAATTGGTCAGAAAGTCAAATGTCTGTTGTCACTGACCGAAGGTATTTTATCAGTCCTCAGCATGAAATTACCAGCAAGAGTGCTTTTGTCCACAAATTGTGGGCATCACAATGAAGTTCTGTTTCTGTCCTGGGACCATCATTTCATCTGAAGAGTAATACCAAGAGTGTAATTAGAACAGGGATTTTTTTTCACTGCTGTAACCTTTGCATCTAGCAGAATTAGACACAGAGGTGATATCCAATGAATATTTGTTTAAAAAGTTAATTTTTATACCCTCAAAAACAAATATAGCCCAATCACATCAACAATACCTATATAATAGCATGTGTGTGTGATAGTTGAGAACTTAAATAAAAATGATATACTTTATAACATTAATCTTAACTAAAGCATAAAGTTTCAAAAAAGCATATATAAATATATATAACACCTCAATAGAATGTACAAGCTAATACAAGCTGGTAGTGCTGCTATGGTATGATCTTCCTAAGAAAGAAATTTTTTTTCTTTTTATTAAGAGATTTTCTACTCGTTTTACATATCAACCATGGATTCCTCTGTCCTCCCTCCTCCCACCCCCCAGCCTTCCCCCCTCAACCCACCCTCCATTCCCACCTCCTCCAAGGCAAGGTTTCCCCTGAGGCGTCAGCAGAGCCTGGTACATTCAGTTGAGGCAGGTCCAATCCCCTCCTCCCTGTACCAAGGCTGAGCAAAGTATCTCAGAAAGAAATTTTATTAGAGGAAAGTCCTTTCTTAATAGGCAAGATGTGGTGATATATTGTGTACCCCAATAAAACTTACCTGGGGATCAGAGGACAGAGTCAGCCACTAAATTAGACATAGAGGTCAGACAGTGGTGGCACACACCTTTAATCCTATCACTCGAGAGGCAGAGATGCATCTGGATCTCTGTGAGTTCAAGGCCACACTGGACTACATGAGAGAAACAGAACCAGGCAGTGGTGACACATACCTTTAATCCCAAGAAGTAATATGGCAGGACACAGAAAGGTATACAAGGCATGAGGAAACAGGAACTTGCTCTCTTGAGGCTGAGGATTTCATAGAGGTAAGCTAGTGGCTGGCTGTTCTGCTTCTCTGACCTTTCAGCTTTCACTCCAATATCTGGCTATGGGTTGTTTTTTTTTTTTTAATTATAAGACCTTTTGTGTTACAGCAAGATTTCAAAAACTTTTTAAACATCTAAAAGGAAGAAGCAACATGAAATCATGAAACATCCACAAGCCAAATTCAAAAGAACATATGAAAAATGGTATTACCTAGTTGGCTTCATGCCACTAGTCTATAGATGATTTACTATAAAAATAACATCTTCGCATGACCACATTAATCACTGAAAACATATTTGTCAAGTTTTGATGAAAAGAGAAGCAATAGGAACTTCCTGATGGATGGAGTTTGGTTGTATTTGGTATAAAGACACGCACACTACTTACAGGTGTGTGTGTGTGTGTGTGTGTGTGTGTGTGTGTGTGTGTGTGTATTTGTACTCCAGAATCTGTGAAGAAAGATACTCACTAGATCTAGATATGATGGTGGATGCTTGTAATCCCAATACTCAAGAGGCTGAGAAAGGAGGATCACAAGATCAAGACCAGTGTGGGCTACATAGCAAGACATCATCTCAAAATATCAGCAAACTAACAAACTGTAGATTGGCTTTTAAGAATTAAAACCAGAAGGCTGGAGAGGTGGCTCTGCAGTTAAGAGCATTGGCTGCTCCTCCAGAGGACGAAGGTTCAATTTTCAGCACCCTCATGGAGGCTCATAGCCATCTGTAACTCCATGTCTAGGGAATACAACACCCCCTTGGTGGGCACTTGCTGGACAGACATTCATGTAGGCAAAATATCAATAAACATGAAATTTTAAAATTAAGAATTAAAGCCAAAAAAGAACTCTAAACATTCAGGAATTCAACATGTAAGGTGTGAATGATCCGTGTGATCAACTCTTACACTGACCTAGTTACTTTCTATTGTGAAAATGAAACACTGCCTAACCTACTTGTGGGGAGGAACAGGCTTATTTGGCTTACATGTCCCAGTCATAGTCTGTCACTGAAAGAATCCAGGGCAGGAACCATGGAGAAAAGCTACTTACTGGCTTGCTCATCCTGACATACAGCCTAGAATCACCTGCCCATGAGTGACACCATCCACAGTGGATTGGGCCCTCCCACAGTTATCACTAACCAAGAAAATGCCATCACAGACAGGCTCACAGGCCCATCTGATGGAGGCAATTCTTCAGCTGAGGTCCCCTCTTCCTAGGGGACTCTAGTTTGTATCAAGTTGACAAAAAAAAAAAACTTGCCAGTGTACACAAAACTGAAGGAAATACATTAAACATATTTCAAATGTATAATACTGAGTAATAAAAGCCACAGAAGGACAGGTAAGGTGTTATAATGTACAATGTATAATGTCCACAGATTAAAATACAAGTAGTTCTATATTTGTTTGTAGATATAAGTGGGCAAGAAACACACCAAACTCCTCATGTAGATACTTTGGATGGAGACAGGAAGGTAATTTAAGCTAACGATATTGGGAGTTTTTAAATACTTTTTAAATACTTATTTTAAATTATGTGTAGGGGGAGTGGGTTATGTGCACCAGAAGCAGATGTCAACAAAGACCAGACGAGGGTGTCTAACCCCTTGGAGCTGGAGTTGCAGGAGGTTGTAAATCACCTGATATGGGAGCTGGGATCCAAACTCTGATCCTCTGTAAGAGCAGCAAATGCTCTTAACTGCTGAGCCATCTCTCCAACCCATGATGGTATTGGGTTTTTTTTTTTTTGTAATATGATTGTATTTGCTTTCCTTTCTTAACTGCTGAGCCATCTCTCCAACCCATGATGGTATTGTTTTTTGTTTTTTTTTTTGTAATATGATTGTATTTGCTTTCCTTAAACAGTAATGTTTTAACTCTAGATACATTAAGCTATAATAAGAAAAAATACTATCAGGAGGGTAACAGTGCTTATTATACCATTTTTATATTTCCTCAATTTTTAGTTTCTTTAAGTATGAAATACCTTTTCACTCTAGACCCATTAAATGAATTTGCAAAAAACCTCAAATTATAAACCTGAGTTAGAGACACTGGATGTTGTGCTCACTATCTTGATCTACCTCTGTGTACATACAGAGCCATACTATCTGGGAAAACTTGGCAAGAGTGGTGTGATGAGTCCAAGTCGCGATGTGTTCACTGTGCTGGTGACCTGCAGGTGCTAAGCAAGCTGTTGGAGCTGTACCTTCAGGCACTCATCTTCAAAAAAGAAAGAAACCTGTGCAAAGGAGACAAAAATGGAGTGGTAGTTTGGTAGTTATTGGAGTTCAGCAAGAAGTCTTAGGGCTGGGAGACAGCTCTGTGGTTAAGAGCACTGGCTGCTCTTGCAGAGGACCCAGGTTCAGTCCCAAGCACCTACATGGCTGCTTGCAACCACTTATAACTCTAGATCCATGGAATCCTACAGCCTCTCTAGTATCTGCACACATCAAGCACATATGTAATGCACATACACACATCAGGCACACATGCAAAAATGCACACACACACATACACACACACACACACACACACACACACACACACACACACACATACCAGGCACACATGTAATGTGATGCATTTATCTAATTATTCTTTACTAATAAAAGCTCAGGAGTCAGATATCAGGGTAAGAACCCCAATGATCACAGAAGCAGTGAAGAAGCAACCAGTGACCTCCCATCTCTTTGGTTCCTCCATCCACAAAACCAAGACTCTCTCTAAGCCCCACCCTTCTACTTCCTGTCTCTCTATCTGTCCTCAGTCCTCCAAAACCTCTGTGGTTAATTTTGGTCAGCTGGTAGCTAGCTCCGCCCTCTGATTCAAAACAAATTTTATTGTCATTTTGGGAGTGTCAGAATGCAATCAAAATATGACAAAACAGTAATGCACACACCAGGAACACATGTAATGCACACACACACCAGGCACACATGTAATGCACACACACACACACACACCAGGTACACATGTAATGCACACACCAGGCACACATGTAAAGTGCACACACACACACCAGGCACACATGTAATGCACACACACACACACCAGGCACACATGTAACGCACACACACACCACACATATAATGCACACATACACACCAGGCACACATGTAGTACACACACACATTCAGGCAAAACATGCACACACATCAAATAAAAATAAACAAATCTAAAAAGTTAAAGAAGTACTAGAACATAGTAATAAGTGATAAGTAGTAATAAGCATGGCATGAAGAGAATGAAATTCGATTCTCCACTTCCTCCACTTTCATTTCCAAGCAACAGAGGTACTTAAAATGTTGGTGGAGTGCAAAATAAGTTATTGTAATTCTTAACTTTTCAATGGAAGCATAGTTGCTCATTTTTAAAATACAATACTAGTCTTTATATGCAAAATGTCTATTGATGCATTCAGATACATGAGCACCAATATTGGGTCATCTACCATGACTCAAATAGGAGGGGTTTTAACCTATATTAATTTTGCTTTGCTCTCAGATTCACAAAAATAATACAAAGATTGATTAACTATGACTGGCCACTGCAGTAGATGGCATACATTTTCTTCTTTAGCCTTCATCTCATCACTGTGGGGGAGACATTAGGCTGTATTTCCACTTTATTGATGAGAGAACTGTTGCAGGATATTTGATCACACTGTGAACCCCGAGATTACATTATTTACTGGAAAAACCTCTTCCTAGCTGTGGTATGGCTCAGCCCTAGCACACATGTTTAATCCAAGAGCTTTCTGTTCATTTTAAACAGGATTAAATAAAGTCAACCATAGTTCAAGAGACAACCAGTAGAGTAAGAGGGAGTCAGGGGGAGGGGGGGCACACAGGAAGTAGAAGGGAGGGACATTGAGTTGGAGGATTTTTGTTTGAGACAACGACGACGAGAAAGGTTTCTCTTTTGGGGGACATCGGCAGAGGAGGAAGGTCAGCTGGGTGCTTTCTCTGCCTCTCTGAGACAGCAGGCTTTCACCCCAGCATCTGGCTCCCAAGGCTTCATTGGTAAAATTGAAGGACTGAGATTTTATTTAAAAAAAAAAAAAAAAAAAAAAAAACAGAGAACTAAAGGTCAGAGATATGGAACGACTTGCTCAAGATCAGACTAATGCTACAAATGCTGTTGTTGATAACCAGGTGTGTCTAATAAAAACCTTACACTCATTCCACACATCAGCATCATTATCTATCTGTGGGTGTTAACAGCTCTTGTGGTGATATTGTGTTCCCTAAAATATTGTGCACTCCAATAAACTTATCTGGGGTCAGAGAACAGAACAGCCACTAGATATAGAGGCCAGAAAATGGTGGCACTCACACCTTTAATCCTATCACTTGGGAGGCAGAGATCCTCTGGATTTCTGTGAGTTCAAGGCCACACTAGAAACAGTCAGGCATGGTGACTCACACCTTTAATCCCAGGGAGTAATGGCAGAAAGCAGAAAGGTATATAAGGCATGACAACCAGGAACTAGCTGGTTAAGCTTTTAGACTTTTGAGCAGCACAGTTCAGCTGAGAGGCATCCAGTCTGAGGAAACAGGATCAGCTGAGGAATTGGCAAGGTGAGGTGGCTGTGGCTTGTTCTGCTTCTCTAATCTTCCAATAACTGGCACCAGGTTTGTTTTTAGTAATAAGACCTTTTAAGATTCCTGCTACAAGCTCTCATGATTAAAACATCTCTAGTGTTTAGAATACCTATTTATTCTTAAAAACAATCATGAATAGTTAATAGGCTAGAATTTTTAAGGATAGTTATTTAATTTCTTTAAAATCTAGTTTTCAAAATAGATATCTCACTCAAGAATGTTTTATTTAGATTTAGTGTGTGTGTGTGTGTGTGTGTGTGTGCGCGCGCGCGCGCACGCGTGCGTGCTTATGTGTGTGTGCATGATTGCTTGCAAGTGAATATAAAGGTTAAAAGGCATCTTACATAAATTTTTTCTTTTCTCTCACCCATGTGGGTCTTAGGGATCAAAGTCAAGTCATTAGGTCTGGCAGCAAATGCCTTTACCCCTGAACCGTCTTGTCAGCCTTTGAGATGCTTTTAATTACTGCTATAATTTGAGGATAAATATGATACAACATTAAAATATTAGGAAAGTATCAGACTTGCATTTGGTACTCAATAAAATATTAATAGCTTTATGCCATAGATATTTTACAGTTGCTAGAGTTCAAGGCTTAATGAAAAACCAAAAATTTCTATAACACAAGAAAATTCTAACTTTCATATTCAATATACAGCCACAGAACATCCACAACCTCAGTTTCAAAGGTATCAACAAAAGCATTCTCTCTCCTTATTAAACTAACAAAGAAACATAAAATACCTTAACTGCAGTTTTACTCAATACTTTTATTGTACAGCAATTGCTTTTTAGGCTACTCTGACATCTAGTGGAATGATTATAGCCATTCAAAATATATAAAATACACACTTTCCTTTTTACTTTTAAAAAATGAATAGCATTGTAGCTGAAGTTTTCCTGTGTCGTGGCTGGCTGGCAGTCAGGACAAATCTCTCTCACCTGCCAGTCCTGCAGCTGCTCAGACCCAAGTAAACACACAGAAGCTTATATTAATTAAAACTACTTGGCCATTAGCTCAGGCTTTCCACTAACTAGCTCTTACATTTAAACTCAGCCCATTTCTGTTAATCTATATGTTGCCACGTTTTCCATAGCTTTGCCTGTGTGCCATTACATGCTGCTCCCTGGAGAGCAGGTTGGCATCTCCTGATTCAGCCTTCCTCTTCCTAGAATTCTCCTCATCTGCTTGGTCCGCCTACACTTCCTGCCTGGCTACTGGCCAATCAGCATTTTATTAAACCAGTGTACAAAAGCATTATCCCACAGAATTTCCCCTTTTCTATTAGACAAAAAGGAAGGTTTTAACTTTAACATAGTAAAATTATATATAATAAAACAATTATCAAGCAAGAATTACAGTTACAATATCTAGTCTATTTGT
>CABHPP010138063.1:0-42967 GCA_902168425.1 Peromyscus attwateri
AAGAGTTGCTCTCGGCCCTCCATGGCATACCGGCACTCACATACATATACACGACATACAAAATCAATCAATCAATAATAAAGTAATGGGCTCCCCTATTCTTGAAGACATTCCTTGGACATTTTCATTCATTTTATTTCATTTCCCCACTCCTTTGAGAACTATTTCTGTCGTCCTTTTCCCCTTCTTGACTTCTCTGCTCTTTTCTTCCTCACTCACTACACCCATCTAATTCTCTTTCACGAACTAAGTAGAATTCCATCTTCTGTTGGTTACTTCCACTCTCTACCCTTTACACAAGAATTTCTGGGAACTGTTGGAGCTGGTAGAGGCAACAGTGAGTTTCTTAACTGGGTGGGCAAATGAACAAACAAACAAAAAGTTATCATCTAAGTAAGAGACTTGCATGAATTCTGTGACAATTTAGGGAAGGTGTGACTTTGTAAGTGTTCGTGTCATGAGAGGAGGAACTCTTTACCTGGGTCTCAAAGGATAAAGGAGTAATACACGTTTGTAATTTTGAAGCAGATAGTAATATTTTGGAGTTAGATATCTTTTTGGTTTTTACAAATACAAGTTTTAGAACAAAAGTAGGTGGGCGTGAGCTGGTTTATGGTATAAAATAAACATTGTTAATTGGGGGATAATCATGTAAGCTAAACTTTCTCAAGAGAGATAACTGGGCTGAAGCTATTGTTTGGAGATCCTGGAGATTGGCAGGGCAAACAGATATAATTACTGAAGCAAGGACTGCTGAAGGCCCAGGTTCATTAGTAGCCGAGGGGAAAGAGATTGAAGAGACTTCTGTGTGGTAGAGTGGAAAGTGGTGGTGAGTGGGTGTGGGCGTGAAGGAGAGGGAGAACTGAGCATAGATGTGATGTATCCTGCAGAGAGGCGGAGTCTGGTGGCTCCATTGATAAAGAGGTGGCTGCAGATGATAAGCAGGGCTATACAGTGACTCATGTTAATGAAGGGTCAAGGCATATGTTGGGGGGCGAACCTTTTGGATTTATGAGTGATAGACCTCTCTGTCTGGGGCCTGCTAAAAGCTACCCATTTACCATCTATCCTGTGATAGGAGTTCCCCATCCCACATTCATGTCTTTCTCCCCGCTTCTTCTTCCTCTTCCTCCTCCTCCTCCTCCTTCTACTCCTTCCCCTCCTCTTCCTCCCTTCCACTTCCTCCCCCTTCTTCCTCCCTCCTCCTCCCCCTCCTCCTCCTTCTCCTCCTTCTTCTTCTCCCTTCTTCTCCTTCTTCATAAACCACCAAGTCCAATTAATACTTCCCAAATGCTTATAGGTGTGGGGCCCTCCATTGGGATCATGTGCAACTTACCAGTGACCAAACCCCTAAAGAAAAAGAATTCCCAATTACCCGGAAGCCTTCTTGCCCATTTTTTTTTTAACGTGGGTTCTGAGGGTGAAACTCAAGACCTCCTGAGTTCAAAGCAGGCAAACATTTTCACTAACTGGTCTACCTCCCTAGCTCAACAGCTGGTCTCTGTGTGTGCATGATGATGTGGATGTACAGGTGCATGTGTGCGCACCACCTGCATGTGAAGGACAGAGGTTAGCCTCAGGTGTGCTTTCTAAGGTGCCACTCACTTTATTTTGTATGTGTGTGTGCACATGGTATACACACATGTCTGTGTTCAGGTGGGTGTGCATGCACATGTGTGCACATGCATAGGGAGGCTGGAAGTTCCCTTCTCTGTCTTCCTTCATTGCTCTTTTCTGCCTTAATTTTTGATACAGTGTCTCACTGGACCTGAGGTTTATCAATC
This sequence comes from Peromyscus attwateri, assembly GCA_902168425.1. NCBI lineage: Eukaryota > Metazoa > Chordata > Mammalia > Rodentia > Cricetidae > Peromyscus > Peromyscus attwateri. Next base: position 1,785 of record CABHPP010138063.1, read on the forward strand.
CTGCTAGGCTGGGCAATCAGCTTCAGAGATCTGCCTCTCTTGAAGCCTCCAATGCTGCTTTTTATGTGGTTGCGGGAGCATCTGAACTCACACTTATGCAGGCACCCACAGGAACAGCCCCCACCTTGTGTCTTGAGACAGGGACTCTCACTAGCCTGGAACACATCAAGTAGGAGAGGATGGCTGACCCAGGAGCCAGGGATCTGCCAGTTTCTGTGTGCCACCATGTCCAGCTTTTTATGATGTGGGCTCTGGATATTGAACTTGGGTCCTCATGTTTGAGCTGCAAGCATTTTACTGACTAAGCTCTCTCACAGTCCGTGGGTCTGGTTATCTGTGTGTATTTGTGTTTATCTTTATAGCCAGGTTTGTCTGAGGCTGTTTTGGCACAAACAGAAATCTGGAGTTGCAGGGGTCTTATTCCAGAGTAAAAACTGAAGACCATAATTGCAGGACTGAAGACAGGATCTTAATTATGATCTCTTATTATTTTAGAAATGTTACTGTGGTGGCTGTTTTGAAGGGGGATCACCCAAGTGGCAAAGGAGGCTTGTACCCCCCAAAGGATACGAGGAAATAAAGAGAAAATTGAACGCATGTGTGTTCTCTATTTTGAAAAAGAAAAGGAAGGATGTTAACTTTGCTGATTTTTGATACATGCCTGGAAAGTAAGGGGCACACATGGATAATTTATAAATAAACATCATTCAGGAAATGCCTGCTCAGAAGTATTTTAGTGATAAGGACACGGGATCCAAGAAGGGTTGAGTTTACTGGTGTCTCAGAGGATGAGAAGCAGGCAGGCTAGATGGAGGCAGAGGAGCCTCACAGTAAGAGCGTGGGGGTAGGGAGAGGAGGACACTAAGCAGAAGGGTTATGAGGGCAGATGGGGATGGCATTACGGAAGAGTTCATGAATGATGGATCGTAAGTGAATCATTGATGGAGCCCTTACTCCTTCATGAAAAAATGTCTCATACTTTCACAAAGCTGCCATTTTTGTTTTTTTCTACTATTGCAACATACTTCACCTGGCTGGGGTATTCCTTCTCCCCCTCTTTCTCTCTCTCTCTCTCTCTCTCTCTCTCTTTCTCTCTCTCTGTGTGTGTTTAAGATTCAGTATTTCATATGGATGAGTTTGTATTGTTTTCTTAATGCTGTCCGTAGGAAATTCAATGCAAACAATGTGCTGACCACAACATATGCACTACCCACTGCGTCTTAACTCTATAAATACTGGATAGGATTTATAGTGTAAATACAAAGGAATCATTGGTTAACAGGAACTTCTAAAAAACCACAAATATGCATAAATGAGGAGCACCAAAACTGATCCCTAATACTCCTAGGTTGCAAGTGAGAAAAGTCACCTCCAGATGACAAGATTCCCCAGACTCCTGAGAAAACATATGAAGAGAAATCATTTCCTATGTAGTGTTGAAAATTATTCTTTGTTTTTCTTTTCTGAGACAGGGTTTCTCTGGGTATCCCTGGCTGTCCTAGAACTCTCTCTCTCTGTAGATCAGGCTGGCCTCGAACTCAGACATCTGACAGCCTCTACCTCCCCAGTGCTGGGATTAAAGGCGTGCGGCGCCACCACTCAGCTGTACATTATTCTTGAAGATAGATATGTGCTATCTTTCATAGCTAAGTAGTTTATGGTCTTTGAAATCTATGGACTGATACATTTTTTACTCATGTCATTCATTGCTCCTCTTTTCCTCTGTCATTCTTAGCTGTATTCTTTTTAGTCATTTGACACTGTGGCCCCAGTAATTCAGGAGCTGCAACTCAAGTGTTATGTTACATGCTTTACTAGATCAAAAATAGAAGAATTAGTATTTTGTTTCATTTTCTGCAAGCGAGTATTCTTAGAAGTTTCCTGCAAGAATAAAATAATAATGCATTATGCGGTACTATGAAATCTGGGTTCCTAAGGCCAACTTTAGGATTGCAAATCAGTTTGGTAATTACTGGGGTCAGTCATTGGTTGAAGACTGGTATTTGAAATTTATATGGTAATTAAAGGCACTGATAAATATTCATAACTGACAAACTACAATTGGAGTAAAAATTAACCTTAAAAGCTGTGGGTTTTTTTTTTCTTTCCAAAACTGTGAGTCAAAATTAGCCATAAAAGTTATTTTAAATGCATTTCCTTTGGGACACGTAGGAATGCTGACTATTCAACAAACAGAAGCCGCATAAAGAAGATTTTGGGTCCCATGATCTGGCTGAAGGCTTGCAGGAACAGCTGCTTATCTCCTGAGTGGAATTTCCTGTTAATATTCTTGCAGGCTAATTGTTCATCAGAAGTATAACAAATGTCAACAAATATCACAACCGTCCTGCCTTTTAATATTTTAGAGGCAGCAGAAATAGTTCAGATGTTTAACTTGTTTGTGACTTAAAACGCAGCGGCATGATCTTCGGCTTTTGTCGCAAGGACTCCTGGGGGGATTAAATTACTTAGAGCGATGGCCTGGTTTGGAAGCTCTCTACTTTTCATTTACAACATGTGGCTTAAGATAGGCCAAGGGAAAGAACATCATAACTTCAAACAGTGTAAAGCACCTTTGTTTTGGATGGGTTTCACATACTTTTCATCCCAACTGCATGTGGAAATAAATTTTCTTAGGATAAAAATGCTTCAAACGGACCCTTAGATTCCTTGGCAACGACCTCAAAGAAAGCTCTTTTTTGTCAGATGTGAGTTGCTTGGGTTGGGTGGAGGTCTGAGTGTTAGTAACATCTCCAGGACATCAAGGTTCCATTTGGGGTGGAGAATGTCGGTAAAGACTTCCTGGAGCACAGACAGCTGACTGTGAAGAAGCATTTCCATTTGTTTCTTTACCCCCAGTAAAATGAACGTTTTGTGCTAAGATGCAAACCGGGAGCTGATTTAGAAAGTTGCTCAGGGGAGAAATTTTAGCTCCACACTCTGATCATACCCTACTTGCATTTCTGAGTTCTAGCAGTGCCAAAGCCCCGGGCACCAGCTCACCTCTCTCCTTCCTTTGTCTCCAGTGTTAATCTTGCTCCACTTTCAAACATAGATAGGATGGTAGCTCCTGGAAACCAGAGCTTCTAGGTCCTTTCACCGGCCCCTTCCTTCAAAGAGGGAAGGATGCATTTCAGGCTGATCATCACTAATCTGAACACACAAAATTTTATTTTATTGTTTTTAGATACACAAGTGGAAAATTCCTCACTTGACCTCCTGTGTGGAAACAGAGCTAAAAAGCCGATTCATTAAAATTATCTTGTAGAATCATCTTCAGAATGTATGTAAAATAGATATGAAATTTGAGTGAATTTTGTGCTTAGACTCTCCCCAAAGATACCATTTTTATGTATATGTAAATACCCTCAAAATTGAAAAGAGCATTTTGCAGACATGATATCCTTTCTACCTGCACCTTCATAGCTACTGCTAGCCAAATTTAGGGTTACACAGAGGGAATTTCAGTGCTTCTCTCTCTCCCCCCTTTTCCCCCTTCTCTCCCTCTTTAAAATCTTTCTGTATATTTTTAGCCAGGAAGTCTCCCTTGGATATTTGTGTGTGATGTTAAGAACCCAAGTCTGGAACAATCAGCTCCGTGGCCACCCTCTGTCTCACCTTAGGCAAATGACTGACTGAGCATGCATCCTAGTACATGCACAGGTTATTGTCTACAGTGGACACACTACATTTACACATACCATTTTTCTAGTTTTGTACAGCACAGTTGTCTAGAGTATTAACAATACCCTTTAAGTATGCTATAAGAGACCAGAACATAAATGGATCCAATGAACATTTCCCACACATTGTGTTTTAAGTAGGGCACACGGGTGAGTAAGGTATTTTTCCTGCCCACAATGTGCCTGGATTAGGAGGATAGTGTAAGTAAGGTGTTAGTGAACTGTGGCTCAGGGGACTATGTATTTCAGGACACCATCTATCTTTTATAGACCTGACTAGTTAAGGAGGTAAAGGGTCATCAAAGAAAGAAAAGTGTGCAGTGTAGATGTGTGTGATTGCTAAGCCTGAAGTAGTTTCATCTGGCCCTTCAGAAAAGCCATCTACTGATCCTGGACATAGGGCTGCAATCACAAATATTTCAGGACGTCTGTTATGAATAGCCATTGGAGTTCAGAGGAGGGAAATGCCGCCCTTGACAGGTGGGATCAAAGCAAGGTCTGTGGGTGTAGGAAGAGAGCTGGAGAAGGCCTTGTTTCAGTACATGGAAACAGAACACAAGGAAAAGAGATAGAGTGGGGAAGTGGGGGGGTGGAGAAAGGGAGAGAGGGAGAGGGAGAGAGAGAGAGAGAGAGAGTTGTTGCTTCTCACCCCTTAACTTCCTACACACTGGGGAGCTTTGAAAATATATTCATGTCACTTTCTAAACATGAAAACAAATGGAAAAAAACACACACGATTGCATACCAAACTGGAAACATAACCACATGGAGACAGAACTTTTGAACTCAGCACTCCAACTGTAATTCCTTACTTGTGCTAAGGACAGAGAAAACTTCGAAGAGCCCTGCTTCCCCAACCTGCTTCTGTGCAGCAAGAGGCCAGCCCTGTGACTGTGAAATTGGTTTATCTGTGTTTGGACACAGAGCTGATGACTAAATATGTTAGTTTTATTAAGAACTGAATTCCTGGTGTGAAGAGAGAGTGATACAAACAAAAGTCAAAGATGGTAGGAGCTAACACGGGCTGCAAATAGTGATGTGAATTCATGGTGCAAGCATGTTCACATCCTAGTTTTTATTGGGTGTGTGTGTGTTTCTACTGAAAAATTCTAAAAGTGATGAAGTCCCAGTAGCCAGAGGACACCTGCAGTCAACGTTTTGCTTCTAAACTGCATTAAAGAGTCAGGCCTCTGGAGGATTAGCTACTTCTAGGCTGTGCTCAGGCCAATTCAAGGCCAGAGTGGCAGTCTCACTGGGCGAGCAAGCAAAAAGTGTCAAAAGCCAAGGAACCATGTCAAGGCCATAGGATTAGAATTCAGCTTCCAAGGAGGCAAGTGCAGGAGAATCTGACCAGTAACACAAAAGCTGTTATCCATTTAAAAATGTAGGATTAAAATGTCTAAATTCACAGCTATAAAAAAGGAAAGAAAAAAAAAAACCAGAAAACGAGAAAAACAAAACAAGTCTCTTGCTGCTCCTGGACATAACTACTATAAATCTCCTCTGTGACTCAGTAACGACTTGGGAAGCGTCAGCAGTGCCTTTGAAAGCAGCGCTGTGATGAGGACGGGCTGTACTTCATGAAAGAGTGCCAACTGAAAAGTAGAAAGGAGGACAGATGCTGAGAACGGCTATCTAGTTCATACATGCAGCTAATGTGGAGAACGACTGTGTCATCATACTTTACTAGATAACTTAGCAAATCCATTACTTAGGACTTTACCTAGGAGAGATGAGGACTTACATCCACATGGGCAGGAATCAAAACAGTTCTGTGATTTTACTCATAGCTAATAAAAAATGTAAGCAGCCCAAGTACCTCTCAGGGGATAAATAAATAATGCAACGGTCGCGTTGAAGGACTGTTGAGCAACAGGAAGGCATTGCGGACTCCAGCAACGATACTGATGGATCACAAGTGCATCTTGCTAAATGTAAGAAGCCAGATTCAAAAGGCTACATAGCATTCGGTTTCAGGTATGTGATGTTTTGGAAAAAGCAAATCTAAAGGGACAGAACGCTGACCAGTGACTGACCAGGCTAGAACTGGGGGAGGGGTGAGCTACAGTGGGTGGCAGGGGAACCTGAGGGTGTGTGTGGAACTACGCTGTATCTTAAATGTCGTCATGATTACACAAATACCTGTGTTTTTCAAGACTTGCAAAACTGCACAGAATAGAAGGATGGATTTTTACTGTATGTAAAAATGCCCTGATTAAAAAAATTAGAATCTGAAACAATTATTTTAGGCAAGTGTCCTTGATGGATGCTAAAATCAGACGAAATTTTGCTGGGGAAACAAGGTATTTGTGGGCTGGAGTACTGCCTTACGTACTCTTTTTGCTAATTGCAAATGTATGTGATCTCAGCAAGGAGATAATTATTCTCTCCATCTCTTAGCATGAGTTTTGGTAAACCAGCCTTCCTGCGGAGTGATCTCCTGGCCAGCTGATTGACATACCCAGCTGGATTAATTCTTAGAGGAGGAGGCAATAGTATGCAATGTTCTAATATTTAGAGCAGATCAGAATGTTAAGACTCCATCAGGTCTAGAGACAGAATCCAGTATTTTGACCAGGAGCTTCTCCTAATGGGTCTCAACAGAGCCCTGATATCCAAGCTCAATGATCGCAGAGGCTACTGTAACAGAAAAAGAAAAAAAACAAACCATAATTTAGTGGAGAGGTAGGAAGGCCACCTCCTTTATCAAAGAATAAAACTCATTCAGCACTTTCTATTATATGACCCCATGCAGAAGGTATGACCCATAGTTTAAGTAACTATGGTATATACCATCTACTCTGATGTCCCTTTTGCTATGAGCTATACTCTGGCCAAATGCTTTTATTTTTATTTTTATTTTTGGAGACAAAGTTTCTCTATGTAACAGTCCCAGCTGTCCTGGAACTCCTGCCTCTGCCTCCCAAGTGCTAGGATTAAAGGCGTTCATCACTACTGCTCAGCCAAATGCTTTTTCTTAATCTATCCCTTTAGACTTTAATTTATATGGCCCTCCTTGGAAGCAATATTCAAGCTAAGTAATTCCAGAAGAGACAGCTACATATAAATTGTAGGACATTCTATTTGGCTTCATTGCTTTAAACGTTAGTGTAGGTCTACAGAAATGGCTCTGCAGTTAAAAGCACTTGCTGCTCTTGCAAAACAAAACAAAACGAAACCCAACCTTCAGTTTCTAGTACCCACACAGGGGCTCAGAACTGTTTCTAATTCCAGTTCTGGGGATCTGATGTCCCTTTTTGGCCTCTGAAGGCACTGTATACACACAACACACAAAAATACACATGGGCAAGTGCATAAATCTTATACATTATTTTGAATATTTATTATTGTTTAAATGATGTGAATATATATGTGGATGTGTGTGCAGGTGAGTGCAGGTACCTTCAGAGTCCAGAAGATGATGTTAGATTTCTGACATCTGGAGCTACAGGCAATGAGCTGCCTGATGTGGGTTCTGGGAGCTGACTTGGGTCTTATGCAAGAAGGGTACATGCTTGTAACTGCTGAGCCATCTCTCTAGCACCCCTAACAATCTCTTTTAAAAGGTCAGTGTAATGAAAAAAATTTAAAAATGAGAGAGGAGTAGAAACTTTTCCAATTAAATTCAATGTAGAATTTATTCAAACCTTCTGTTTAAAAAAAATGTAAAGGAGTTGTAACTATGGGCTGGATATTCATGAACCAATAACAGTATTTTCTTCCACAAGATAATGAAATTGTGGTTATATGTAACAACACATGTATTTTGGATAGACATGTGTTGAAGTACTCAAGGATCAAATGTCATATTTGCAAAGTATTTTCAGGTAGTTCATATAATATATATTATCATAGTGCAAAATATTCTCATTGATGCTGTCTAGATTTTCACATTGTATTCATTCAATTCTTGATGTTTAAAGTTTTATTAAAAAACAAAAACAGGAAAACATAATACAGATTGCAGATTAAATGAATCAGTATGTCTTGGGGACAGGACCTAGGCTACAACATTTTTGAAAAGACTTATTTTTATTTTATATGTATGCGTGTTTTGCCTGTATATCTGTACACCATTTGTCTGCTTGGTACCCTCAGACCAGAAGAAGGCATTAGATTCCCTGGAACTGGAGTAAATGTTGGTTGTGAGCCACCATATGGATGTGGAAATCACACCTGGGTCCTCTTCCGGAGCTCTTAACTGCTTAAATTTATCTCCAGTAGCAGCTGTAACATTCTTTTTTGTTTTGTTTTTTTTTTTGTTTTTTCGAGACAGGATTTCTCTGTGTAGCTTTGTGCCTTTCCTGGATATCCCTCTGTAGACCAGGCTGGCCTCAAACTCTCAAAGATCTGCCTGCCTCTGCCTCCCGAGTGCTGGGATTAAAGGCGTGTGCCACCACCGCCCGGCCAGCTACAACATTCTTAAAAGGCTCCCTGGATGCTTTTTAAAAATGCTAAAAAAAAAAACAAACAAACAAACAAACAAAAAAACCCACTATTTATACTCCTGGGTTGTGTTTGAGGACTTCAAGCAGTGAAAATAGAGGCTGCTGTGTCTCTGCTCCTGATGTTGAGGCTCTCAGTAGGCTGCCCCGTGCACAGGTGGGGTCAGCTCAATTCATCTTCACCCATGTCTAGGTTTGGCCACTGGCTGGAACCTCTGCAGGCCCGTTAGCCAGGACATTTCCCTAGGCTTTTCTCTCTGCATAGTCTTTCAGGTGATTTTAGTATAAAAGCAGCATTCTCCCAAATGTGAATATTCATTACTAAGTGTTTATTAAAATTCAAAATCTTTGTTCCCTTCTCTGTATCTGGAGAGGAGCCTACTAACATTATAGTTAAAAGCCACTCTAGTGATCCTAATAAAAAGGCCTAGCTGAAAACTTTGACTTTGGCCATTGTCTTAGTTAGAGTTTCTGTTGCTGTGAAGAGACACCATGACCATGGCAGCTCTTATAAAAGAAATACATTTAATTGGGCTGGCTTACAGTTTCAGAGGTTTAGTCCATTATCATCATGGTGTGACACAGTGGCATGCAGGTAGACATGGTGCTGGAGAAGGAGCTGAGAGTTAATACATCTTGATCTGTAGGCAACAGGAAGTGGCCTGAGACACTGGGTGTGGCTTGAGCATATATGAGATCTCAAAACCCACCTCCACAGTGCCACACTTCCTCCAACAAGGCCATACCTACTCCAAAAAAGCCACACCTCCTATTAGTGCCCCTCCCTATGAGCTTATAGGGGAAATTACATTCAAACTGCTACAGCCATCAATCTTGTTTATCTTTTACTCCCTTCCGCTACCTTTGACAGTACTGGGGATTGAACTCAGGGCCTTTCATCTACTAGGCAAGCACTCAACCACTACACCCTACCCCCAGGATCCTATTGTCCACTTTAATGAGGGTCTAGTTTCTGCTAGTTATATAGGAATAAAAGGTTTTCTATGTAATCCAGGTTAGCCTGGAACTCACTATGCGTTCCAGGCTGGCCTTGAACTCAATCCTCCTGATTCTGGCTCCCGAGTGCCATGTGCTGAAATGACAGATGTGCATTGAAGCTTTCCAGATGATTTTGATGTGTGCATGCCTTCAAGAACCATTATTCTGACTCATCTCCAAAAGATTTGCTTCTCTAGATTTGCGATAAGAAAATGTGGCAGAGTGCCATCCTTTGGCACTAGGATGTCTGGGCACAATCCTAGCCTTCACTTGCAGACCTCAGGCAAGTGCCCCACATGTGGTTGTGCACAACTGCACATCACCCATTATAGCTGTTCCAGCTGCACAGCCGCCGCCGCCAACCGACACATCACACATTTGAGGTGCTCTGGGGACTTTTACTGCTGCTGAGGGCCTTTGGGTAAGATGATGATGTTCCCATTGCTGCATTTTGTGGGCAGATCTGTAATCCTTCCCTGGGGCTTTGGCATGTGATAGACTATACCTCACAGTGATTATGTGAGGCAGAAAGTGGTTTTTATTGCTAAATTTTATGGGACAATCATAAAAATGGTCAACATGGTAACTTACAGAATCTTATTACCACGTTAGGTCCAGGATGTAGGCAGGAAAAAGCATCACTTTCCCCCTTGAGTTACTAAAACAGATTTGGGTGGAAGGGATCTTAATCATTTCTTCCTGATTACCGCCCCCCCCCCCCAATTAGGTCAGCTGGCTTCATGTGTAGAAATGCCACAGAGGCAGAGGCCAGTGTGGTAAATGTAAGTCCAGGGATGTATCCTCCACTCCTCTGGCCTTCTTATTTGCAGGCTGTGTTCACATTCATTGTTTTCACAAGCATCACACTCAATGTTCTCACAAGCATCACATCCACTGTCCTCACAAGCATCACACTCAATGTCCGCACAAGCATCATACTCAATGTCCTCACAAACATCACACTCAATGTTCTCACAAGCATCATACTCAATGTCCTCACAAACATCACACTCAATGTCCTCACAAGCATCACACTCAGTGTTCTCACAAACTTCACACCTACTATTTTCACAAACATCACACTCAATGTTCTCACAGCATCACACCAACTGTTCACACAAGCATCACACCCACTGTTCTCACAGGCATTGGCTTTACTACCCAAGATAATTACCTGAGAAAGAGAGAAAAGCTTTGTTTCCATGCATCCTTTTGGAGGTCTCAGTCTGTGATTGATTTAGCCTGGTTCTTTTTCGGGGCTGGGTCAAGGTAATACCTCATACAGGGATCTTGTGGTAGAAAAAAGCTGCTCACCTCTGGCCAGGAAGCAAAACACAGACAAAAGACTGGGATCTTGTGCCATCTCCAGAGGTCAGACTGTCAATGACCTAAAGATCGCCCCCCGCCACACACACAGCCTTCCCTCTTAAAGGTGCTACTACTTCCCAATGGTACCATGGAAAGGTGACACAGACCTTTGAGTGACATTTAAGATACAAACTACAGCACTGGTCTTCTCTTCTGCTATTTCTTCGTTGTTGATTCCCAACTCCCAGGCTACCTCCTCTTCTGGTTTGTAAGCATACCCTTCATTTTGTCCAGATACCACAGGAAAGTGTGATATTGGAGAGTTCAGTCCTCATCCAGCCCCAGGAGTGAATCTGATTGTAGCGCTGTTCACCTCAGCATTTTGTCATGGTAATTATCAGTCTACATGTCTAACATCCCTGAGAGTGAATACCAGCTTTATGAGCTAATGAGCCCTTAACATTCGGCCTTTGTTACCAAGCAACTGAAAACTTAATTTTAATTAGTTTAAAATAGAAATTTCAGGCTGGAGAGAGATAACTAGGCAGACAAGAATACTTGTTATGTAGAAGACCCAGGTTCAGCTCTCAGCACCTCTATGGCAGCTCATAAGCATCTGTAACTCCAGTTCCAGGGGATCTAACACCCTCTTCTGGCCTCCATGGACACTGTACACATGTGGTGAACATGCATACATGCATGCAGGCAAAACATCCACACACATGAAATAAAAATAAATCTTCATTAAAAATAACTTGTCTTCAAAAACAAACAAGCAAACACCTTCATTGTAGGCTCTCTCTCTCTCTCTCTCTCTCTCTCTCTCTCTCTCTCTCTCTCATAAAATAGAAAATACTTTATATGGCTGGTGGCTATCATGTTAGATAGCACATAGAGTCTAAACTGTGATAATTGCATCTGCATGCCAAGGATCAGCTTGGGAATTACCATGTAAACCAGTCTAAGGATCCAACAGTGGGGGTTGGAGATCTGGGGAAGACTATTTTCCTGTTAGAGAGAGAAAGGCCCAGAAGCTTAGGCCACCATTACTTCTTACCAGTTCTGTCCTGTCCCTTCCTTTGTTTCTGGGTGTGCCCATCACCATGTGCCCCGTGAAAGGTTGCTGCTAGGGAACTGTCTTATAATGCTAAGAAGAAGCTTCAAATAGGTTAAAAATCGTAAGAACTAACATTCGTACAGTCCTCGTTCCATGCTGCGTTCTAGATAAGCCCTTAGTTGACTTAGCCAACTAATGCTAACAGTAAGACCACAAGGGAGGTATTATTCTATCTAGTTGACAGAGGAGGAACTGAGGCTGGGGTGGCAGACAACTTGTGGCATCTTTATAACCCAGGAACACAGGACTTAAACTCAGGCGGATGTGGCCAAGGTTCTGTTCTCTTTTGTTACACCACCACTGTCTTCCAAGGCAGGGATGACTGCAGAGAGCTGCACAGCCCTCTTCACCTGTCTCTAAACTTCTTGCCAAGTGAGAGAAGCACGAGAACTTCTGTCTGGAGCTACATTAGGTCACACCTGTCGTCTATACTTTCAGCCTCACACATCCTCGGTGATCATGGACATTTTGAAAGCGGCTCCATCCCAGTACCTGAGTGACTCAGTCCTCTGCCAAGGGCTGATTCACTGTGGCTGTTGGCCAGAAACCAGCTCAACATCAGAGGAAGAAACAGCCATCTGAGGCTGGGGACAGCAGTGGATATTGTGGTCCCAAATGGCGGAACCCACAAGAGGATTCCATTGGTGTCCTACTCTAGCAAGCTCAGCCTGCTCTCTAACATCAGCTCATTTATCTCAAATTGGGAAAAACAAAACAAAACAAAACAGAAACAAAATAACTTTGCCCAAAGGTCAGAACAAACCGTCCAATGGTACAGGCTGGCTTTGAGAACATCTCTAAACCGATGCTGTGTTCAGTCCTTATGCATTCTCTCCTTATCTTCCAGTCAGGGGCTGGGTTTCTCCAGTATCCCCAGCTGTCTTTTGTTAGCATTTAGGATGACTTGATGTTGTGTTTCACTGATAAGTTGAGTTTGACATCTAGACTTACAAAAGTGTGGAAAGAGATAAATGTTCAGCCCAGTGGGAGGTAAATGTGGACCAAGGGAGATGTTGAGAGACTTTGCTCAACAGTGTGCGGATGCAGTGAGCTGGCATGAGACACACTCCTACACGAAGCCGTTGCAGGAAATCGTTTTTCCTCCTCAGAGTTGCCAGGATTCTTGCCTGGGCTGACGGACGACCCTTCCTTCATCCATTCCCAGTTGCCTTCTCCTTCCCTGATGCTCTTGTTGCCGGAGTCATGGACGTGTTACTCTCTGCCGACCCCGACAGCCCGTTATCAAAGGTCGGCTTGCCCCTTCATCCTCAACGGACAAATGGAAAGCACAGGGAAGAGGGAAAAGCAGAGAAAGGAGGTTTACAGTACAGCCACGCTGAGAAGAGGAAGAAGGAGGTTTAGTGACTCCTCACATTCATCTTTCAGGGTCCTGACATGACGTTTAGGTTTAATAGAGAGCAAGAGGTGTTCCTATCTAAGCCAGTCTGGTCAAGATGTGCCCCCGGTCATCACTGTTTCAGCTTCACGATCCTGAATGGCCATCTGATGGCTTGTCTCTTCCAGGGAGACCAGCTCCTCCTTTGACACCAGACTTCAACCTTTTCCACCCGCCAGCATGAGACTCCTGGGGACATTTCAGTCCCTTGGGGCCATTCACTCCATACTTTGATAGTAAGAGGGAGTGTCTTTATCCAATAACTTTTCTCCTGCCAGGATGTCACATCCAGCACAGGCTCGAGTCGGGACAGCTGCAATAGCATGATGGGGCTTAATTCCAGAGGAAGGGAGGATGAATATTATCTGCAGAGAGTCCCTGGGCCTGTCCCTCAGCACAATCTTCACTCTTTCCTCCACTCAGAGTTTTGGAGTGTATCCTGTGTACAAAACAAGCATATGTTATTTCGTCCCAGGAGACAAAGCAAATGACTTGAGCCCCCCTCCCCCGAGTTCTATTTCAGGGTCTTTTTCAGTGTCTTTAAACTCCACACATCACCTTCGTATCAAAGCTTCAAGACAGGTAGGTTAGACGTCACAGTCTCATTCCTATGAAAAACGGACATCAAACAACGTTCTCATGAGATGTGAGCCGTGGCAGAATCAGCTCCCAAACCTGCATCTTCTGACTCATCACCCTCCTGAGTCATCTGACGTCAGAGCCTGGCCTGGGCAGGCCCGTCACTGAAGTTATCCCCCAGCTCTGCCACAGAACTCTCCAGGGTCCTTGTGTTCCTTGTGCCAGGAGCCCTGCACAGTGGGGAATGGAGTACTACCCGCATCCTGCAAGAGCCTTCCAGTTAGCCTTTGAAGTATAGAAGCCTGGGATCAAAGGGAACATTTTTTTTGAACTCAGTATTTGTCCTTGATCTGCTACAAACCTTAATTTAATTAGCAACATAAACTTTGTAAAGACATCAGTTTCTTAACTTGGTTTAACAGTTTCTTAACTTGGTTTAACTGACGCCATTTCTTTTAGTTATAAGTAACTCAGACCAAATATGGGAGAGATATAAATGAACACAATAGACTATGTAATACTTCTAGCTCCTGAGTGTGTCTGGTGGTACTCACCCAAATGCGTATGTCTGTCATGCTTTGATGAGTAATGAGTTATGGTGGGAAATATTTTGGATTCAGCTATTAACTTTTGTTCCAGAAAGGCAAGCTTCCCAGATTCCTTGATGCTTGAAATGATAGTATTTTTGGAAGGAGCATGCTAACATTGTGATGTAGTCCTTAAATCAGGCATTTAAAGAGTATCAAAGCATTCCATCTTTATAGGGGTCTGTGACACAGGTGTTCCTTTTTCTAGGTCAAAGAATGGATTTCCCATGTTCACACGATCTAGACTTTAATCCATGAGGGCAGAGGCCAACCAACCCCCGATGTGGTTTAGTGGCTCCTGGTAACTTCTGACCTTGGGAAAACCATCCAGTCTTCTCTTTGCTTGAGAACTGAAGAAAAGTCATCCTGGAACTTACAGTCTCTGAAAAACCACACATTCCAAGCCATGGTCTCTGGGGAGAGTGGCCTTTTCCCTCATTCTTACAAACAACGGTGTGTGTGTGTGTGTGTGTGTGTGTGTGTGTGATTATTGTGTGTAGTGTGTATGTGTTTATAATATGTACTTATCAGTGTGGGTGAGTGCACATGTGTCTTAGCAATAGAAAACTATTGCTGTGCTAAGACACCATGACTGCGGCAATTTATAGAACAAGAGTTTATGGGGTCTCACAGTTTCAGAGGGTGAGCCCGTGACAATCACGGTGGCCAGCATGGTGGCAGGCAGACAGGTATGGCACTGGAGCAGAAACTGAGAGCTTATATGTTGAGACAACAATAATGAGGTAGAGAGAGGTGCAGGGGGTGGTGGTGAAGAGAGAGAGAGAAAGAGGTGGGGTAGACTTTCCATCCATCTTCCCGGGGTCTGCATTCATTGTAGACAGATCTACCATAAACATTTACTTTAGGGAGGATTTCATGTGGAGGTAGAGACCTTGCTGGCCAAGATTTCATTGGCCTTGAGCAATGTCTTGTAAAACCCATGTTTGTAGTTGTAGACGTGGACAGTATTTTGGGTTGGTCATTTGAGTTCGCCAGATCCCATAATGCATGGTTTCATGACTCTGGTAATAAATGACATGGTAAGACCATGAGCTAAAATTAGGGCTCCCTGCTTCTATTTTTTACTTTCATTTTCACCTTCTAACAACCCCATTGAAACTCTGTAAAGCATGGGCTAACATAAATGGTAATTTGTTCTTCTTAAGTCCGGGCGTGCTCTTAAAACAAGGCAATAAAGGGAGAGAACGTAGTGTGGAATGAAGGAAGAAGGAAGAAGAAGAAGAGGAGGAGGAGACGTTTGGGGAGGAGGAAACCCATGCTCCTTGACTCCAAACAGAGGTCAGTTCTGAGACCTTAGGCTGCCCTGGAATTGTCTCCATTCATTCATCCTAAAATGACTCCTTGAAGGCCTTTATCTTTCAATAGTCTGCCATGTCCATCCCCTGACTTGGCTGGAGTTTTCTGAAATCTATGGGATGTGTATTTCCCTTCCTCTGCCCCTCGCCGTTCCCACCACTGCCATCATTTCTTTGGCTTGGAAACCTCTAAGCTTCTTACTGGAATTTGCTGCATGAGGTTAAAACCCCAACAAGCAAAATGGGATCTTGGCATAAATCACCAGTCTTGTGTTAGAGTCACACTCAGAATAACTTACAATGAAACAGATTGCCTGGTAATGAGGCTCCTAATGATTTTTCTGAAATCTTAATTGAAATGATTACTCTAAAGGAGTGTTGCCAAACGAAGAGCATGTAATTTGTAATAAAAACTATTTCAGTGTGGGTTGAAACATGAGGACAAACATGGAGGGAGTGGAGAACGTGCTCTAGCTTGCAATGAACTTCACTTTTCTTCCCTCCCCCTTTCCCTTTCTCTCCCCCTCTCCCTTCCTTCCTCCCTCCCTCCCTCCCCCTCTCCCTCTCTCCTCTTTCCATCCCTTTCTTCCTTCCCATATCTACTGAATACAGTTACCACAGTGAGTGGATGTTTGCTGGCTACTGAAACTAGATAATTGGCACGGAGACTAACAGTCTCTTCCTTCATTCTGTTGTCTACACTTGACACTTTCAATAAATAATAGAAGACAATTTGTCAGGATCATAGTTTGCTGCAGTGGCTCAAGGTGACCACACTCCTTATGAGAGATAGCGTAGGCCTGTATCAATCACAGAGATAAGAGTAACCTACTGTCGTTCCTTGGGGTCAAGGCTGTCTTAGAACTCTGGAATCCCCCTCAGTTACACAGAACCATCTGCTGAGATGGACCACCTCCAAATTTAGATAGACTGCTTATTTGGGCAAATCTTTGTTGCATTTCCTTCAAAAAAAATGCCTCCTTCTTTTCAAACCTGGGGCCAGGGATGTCCCAGGAAAAAATGAAAACAAGCAAACAAGTAACAAAAGAAGAAGAAGAAGAAGAAGAAGAAGAAGAAGAAGAAGAAGAAGAAGAAGAAGAAGAAGAAAAGAAAAGAAAAGAAAGAAAGAAAGAAAAAGAAAGAGCAAAGAATGGCCAAGATTGGTTTATTACAATGTTAGTGGTGCTAACATGTAGTGGTTGTTTTCAACTTTAAAGAGCCACCCAGGAGAATGGAACAGAGTGGGGGAATGGCATCTATCTAATTTAAGAGCATTTTCCTTGGAGACTTTTACAAGGCCCTTTCCTGGAACCTTCAAACCACTCTCCCAAACTGTTTTACCATGTTCCAGCCTAGCAGGGGCCAGGCATGGCAGCGGGAGTACAAGATGATTGGGAAAGTCTGTGATACACAGTTAGTGGCTGGGTGTATGAGACAGTTCCCAAATAGAAATCTGACCAAAGAGACAGTCAGGAGACAGAAGAATAGACCAAAAGCAGTGATCCTGAAATGACTCATGTGGCTGCCACATACTTCCCACCTTACCCAGGGGGCTGTGGATACAGTTTGAGGCTTTTGACATTGTAATTACTAGGTCTGGCTCTTTCAGGGGAGTGCCTTGTCCTACCTATTCCAAATAAGCAGCGTGTTCAACCACACTCCAAGCAAACGGTTCTGTTTTGGATTTTCCAGGGAGAAGGGGAATGTACTCCGGGTACATTGTTTACCTCTCCTGCTGCACCAGGGTAAACTTCCTAGAGCGGCTAAGTCTCCTGTGAGGTTTGGCAGTTCCAGGTCACCAGCAGTGGGGATCAATGCCCCTTCCTTCTTCCTTGAGTCTGTGGCCCCTGCATTCCTCTTCTGCCTGATACCCACACACTGTCCCCGAGTGCAGCAGTGTCCTGGCATCTTCAGGGACAGGGAAACAACAGAACTCTTGAGGGACCCTGGGTGCTGGTGAGTGGTACTGGGCCTGCTCATCCCTGTGCACCCCTGCCTCCCAGCATCACTGGAGTTCTGCCACCCCTCAGCTGTCACCCCCTGCTTTCCTGGGGACTCCTGTACTCTTACTCCTTTATTCCTTGGGGAGTAATCTGTTTTCTGTCCCCATTCTTTCTGAAGTCCCTTCTGTGGGCTCTCCAGTCTTCCCTTTGACCAAATTTCCTCCACTGGGCTGGGTATGTGCATTCTATCAACAATTCACGGTCACTTCCCGTCTGTTATGCTCTGTTATGTTATGTATGTGCTCTGTTGAGAATTCCATGCTTTGTGATGCTTCTTGTATCCCTTCACCCTCACTATGTGTGAGATTCTGGTGACTAGGTCCTGTCACCTCCAATTCAATTAAGTGGTGGTGGCGGTGGTGGTAGTGGTGGTGGTGGTGGTGGTGGGGTGTGTGTGTGTGTGTGTGTGTGTGTGTGTGTGTGTGTATGTGCTCACACTAAGTACTCTGGCTACCACAGCTGAAACTTGAGTTCCAATTTTGATTTTGTCCATCTTTGAGTTATTTCCTTCATGTTTTTAGGTTTGCTAGCTCTTTTCTGAAACATGCTTCACAGAACCTTCCTATGACACAGTATTTGGAGGATTCCACGAGAAGATACATTCAAAGTGTTTAGCATGTGTTGGGTCTAACCTGAGCAGCGTTGACTATTATCATATTTCGTCTGCTGGCCTTCCTTCTTAATTCACCGTCAACTGAGGAATTTTCCATGTTCTTTGGACCTGCACATCCATCTTTAATTTTCTTAAACATTTATTTATTTTAATATGTGTACATGTGTGCATGCATGCGCGTAGGCGCAAGGGTGTGCAAGTGTGTTGTGGTGGTCATATGAAAGCCAGGGGACAACTTGCAAGAGTTATCTCCTTCCATCATGCAGGTTCTGGGGATCAAACTCAGATTGTCAGGCTTGGTGACAAAAGTCTTTACCTGTGTGCCATCTGGATGACCCCCAACACAACCGTTTCTCATGGGAGTTCCTGCCTCCCTTATTCCCAGGACATGCAGCTCCCACACACATCTTTCCTACTTTCTAACAATTGCCCTAGCTCCAGCCCCACAGGTTTCTTAACTCCTCTCTTCTCCCTGCTGGTAGTGATTCTCTCCTGTTCCTTGCATCCTTATCTGGCCTCATCCTGCATCATCAATCTTGCCGGCAGTTTGCTTTCACTGAGATCAACAGAGACTGTGATGTGTCTCTGATTCATCTTTCCTGAGTGTCATGTCTATTCTGTGGTTATAGCTCCAGTAATGACTCCATTCTAGGGGATTGTATGAGGCTGAACCACTCGCCAAAGCTGCCTTTCAAAGCCCCAAGCTCAATGACATGTGGAGTACCCGATCATCTACCACTCATCAGGAGACTAGGCCCTAGGTCACAAATGCCTTTGATCACACGGGGTGAGTTGTGTAGGGCGTGTGCTTGGTAGAGGAGGCGAGATGGCACTTTTCATAGAGATTTTCTCTGTCTGAATTGTGTGTGGAGTTTGGATGAGAAATGGCAGAGTTGTGGGAAAACTCCACATGGGCTTGTATTCCTATGATTTTCTTCAATTTCTCCTGGATTTTCTTGAGTGCGTTTAGGAATGCAAGTGTTGCAACTGTGCAGAAGCCCACAAGGACAAGGGACTCTACTGTCTGGAGAGGCTGTTACCAGGGATATTGTTCTCGTTTGGGTCAGACCCCTAAGGCAGGACTCCAATGGGAGACAGCATGCCTCTGGCAGAGAGAACGCTGAGCACCAATTAAGAAGTTCTGGGTGACCATAGCTCAGAGATAAGCCTAGACAAATTGGCTAAGGACTTCCCTGTATCAGGGACAGGTGGAGCCAGGACATGAGGGGACAAGACTTAGCTCTGCTGTGCCTGCTCCTTCCAATTGCTCTGAGGGTGGAGTGGTTTTTTCACAGAATGGAAGAGGCAGAAAGAGAAATTCTTGTACGTAGTGGAACACGAGAGCATGGCCATGTCCTCAGACTATTCTGTTTGAAATCTATCAATTCTCGGAAGCCAGGGACATTTCTGTCTGAGCTATGTATCTAAATGCATTCTAGGAAATTCACTGTTAGGATAGCAGGTTTGTCCTTCAGAGTGCTGCAGATCCACGTCTGTAACCCTGGATGGTATCGTCCACTTCACACATAGGCTATATGGTACCATCGTCAGTTTCTAAATTACAGCGGTGCAGCCCTAACTGCCGTATGCTGTGGGCAGTTGTAACCCACTAACAACACCAGATGAGGAATTTTTCGGCTCTGCTGAGTCTTACGGGACCCCCATTACATCCGCCTGCCATCCATCACTGACCAAAGTCCTTACGTGGCATGTTACCATATACAAAAGATCTCCAAGAAGCAGCTTCTTATTGGCTGTCATTTGGGAACATTTATTCATTCTTAAAAGTAGGAATTAAGACTAGAACATAATTGTGTGATAAAGGGAGCTGGAGAACCGGCCTCCCGAGCTCTGTTCACCCACTGTAATAAGGCTGTGTGACTTAGAGAGGAAACATCTCTTCTCTGCATTCAGAGCTCTTTCGTCTTTTTCTACTTTTTCCCTCCCTCCCTTTCTCCTTCCCCTTCACCCTTCCTCCCTCCCCTCTCCTCCTCCACCACCTCCTCCTTTTTTCCTGTATAACAGATTGAAGCTGGAACCACACACTTGTTAGGAAATGACCTATATCCACAGTCTAAATACCTTTCTCTTATTCCCCCCCTTTTGCCATCGTGAAGAAAAAGGGAAAAAAATACAGCAAATACTTTGGGTGACTTAAGGGAACACAGTTGTCTAAAATGCCCACCAGACTGTGTGGTGTTTAGGTATTTAAGGAGACCTGCACAGTAACATACATGCCTCCAGAAATCACCATGGGCGGCTCACTTGGAGAGAAATAAAAACAATGTTCTCTGTTAAAAATAACTGGGGTTGAATAGAGAGGAGGGGGAGACCGGGAGACAAGCTCAGAGAGAATTCCCAAGGACCTTGGGTTAGTTAAGTGTCTCTTCCAAGGCATTCTTCAATTCCATTGACCTTTTCTGACTTGGGTGACAGTGTTCTGGGGCTGCCAGAACAAATCCCACAAGCTGGGTGGCTTAACAACAGAACCCTAAGTTCTCACAGTCCCAGAGGCGCGGAGTCTGGATCAAGACCTGGGAGGGGATGGCTCCGGAGGCTTGCAAGCAGGGCTAGGTCAGCACTTCCCTCCTGACTCCTGGCTGGGCTGTCAGCGGTCCAGGGTGGCTCCTGTTTTGTAGACATGCCATTCCAATCTTCACCTCTGTTGCCCCACGGCATGTCCCTTGCTCAGAAAGACATCAGTCACATGGGACCAAGACTCTCCCTGACCTCCTTTTAATTTGATTACATCTGCGAAGACCCTCCTTCCAAATAGCACCACCCTCACAGGAAGGGGCAGTTGGGATGTCGATGCAGTTTGGAATGCTGTCCAGAGCACAGCTCTGACCTAGTGAACAGAAGTGTGTCCCTGGCCCCAGGCACTGGGGAGTTCTCCGTGAGAACAATGCCTCCAAAGGCAGGGAAGGCCAGCCTGCAGCAAGCTTTGCGCATCCTCAAGCGCAGATAGATAGGCTGAGCTTTGTGTGAAATGTCTGTCCTGGTTTCCGTTTGCCTTGTCCTAGCCCTCGGGTGTTCAACTCCTAGGCTAGGAGTCTATTTTTAGTTTAATGAATAATTTATATGTTTTGCAAATGACTAATGAAAAAAAATCATCTGTTTTGGACTGAATCAGAGCGTGAGTGTCTGGTCTCCGCTGCCACTTTTCTTCACGTCCCTCTGCGTCAGCTACAAGGAAAATGCCTACTTGACCTTTTTTTTTTTTGTCACAGCGACCCCCTCTACAACGAGGTTGAGTCCTCAGCTGGCAACATGAGACACATTATGAAATTAAACGTCTGCCACTCCTAAATCTTACTTTCAGGTGTCCGTGAGCTGCCTACATCTCCATGTTTTTGAGTATCAGCGGAGGTGGGGTGGGGTGACCAGAGAGTGGGATGAGCCACAAACCTGACATTTACAAGACCCTCGTGTTATCTCAGGCCTGAAGTCCTGCACGCATTCTTGGGCTGCCTCGGGTTTCCTGATCGCATCCACACTGACCTTAGATTAGGGCCAATTCCGCACACGTGAGTCAGCTACTTTCTAGCTACTGCGGCCAGAAAATGACTTTTTTTTTTTTTTCAGGAGTGTCTTGTGAAATCGTCTTGCTAAGTCTAAGAAATAGTGGCATTTCATTTTTCAGAAACAGTTCCTTTTTGGCAGTGTTAATAAAATGATCTGTATTTACCCAAATGAGGGGGTTTGACTTTGTTCTGGAGGTTTTTTTAAACTACAGTGCCGCCTAGCGGTCATCCTGGGTTACTCATGGTTGTTCTGGTTGATCAATTTTCACTTTTGGGTTACATTGAGTCTTGACTTCGCCTCTTGTTGTGTTTTACCCACAAGTAAAGCTCAGCACTGGACTTCAGTACATGATTTGAAGTGTGTGAATATAAAATCCACGCAAAACCCTGAATTTCCTCTTCCTCCTCAGGGCAGAAGGGATCCCAGCGAAAGGAAATGTAAAATGGATGCATGAGGAACTCGCCATGGAGACTCGAACTGCTGCCGAGGGCATGATGTAGATTCCCAGAAAACCACCATGCAACACGAAGCTTTAAAACTGTGATTTAGGAAAAAAAAAACAAAGCAGGATGTGAAATCAATGTGATTTCACAAATCAAATTCCTTGTGAATTTGACGTCTATTTTATGCCGGAGGGCCAGCAACAAGAAACCAGCTTTAGCTGGAGGTCATTTCCTGACTGCTTTGCCCTTCTCCCACACTGGGCGGGTTAGCATAGGCTTCCGACCCCCAGCTGTTCCCTCTCTGTTGGATGGGCAGTTGGCACAGCCAGATGAGCCGCAGAGGTGGGGTGGGGCGTGGCCAGAGAGGAGGATGTTTTCATCTGGGCAGAGCCGCAAATCCGACTGATTTGACTACTGGTTTGGATAACGGCAATGTAGAGAGTTGAACGATGCCCTCTAAAGATATGTCTCCAGCCTAATCTCCAGAATATATAAACATTAAAGTTCCTGGGATGGGGAAATTATTGATCACTTGTGTGGTTCCTACGCCCATGACAGGAACCCTCATAAAAGACACATGTATGATGTGAAGGAGGAGGAGAGATTGGCTCGATGTGGCCAGGAGCCAAGGAATGCTGATCGCTACTGGAAATGCTGATGGCCAGCCGGCGAGAGCGAAGGAGACATCCTCCCTGCACAGCCATGCTGACACTTTGACTTCTGGCCTCCAGGCCTGGAGGAACATTGCTGTCGCTTGCAGCAACCGAGTTGCTGGAACTTGTTACAGCAGCCACAGAAGGCTGCAGCCGTCTTCAATGTGCTGAGACTGTGTTCTACACACTTCCTGATATCTGACAGTCATGACTTTTTTTTTATTTAATGCTACTTCCAACTGCCAGCATCAGACAATTATTACATGCATGTACGTATGTATATGGATGTGATATGTGTGGAAGTCAGAGGGACTTGCAGGAATTGGGCCTTTTGTTCCACATGTGGGCCCTGGGGATGGAACTCACAGCATCAGACTTGGGGGCAAGTGCCTTTACCCACTGAGCCGTCTTGCTGCCCCCTCCCAAGCCTTTTACCCCCCATCTTGAGTCATTAAGCTCAGTCAGGCTGTGCATTTTACTCATTGCATTTTATTTGTGGAGCTCCAGTTATACAATGGGTTTTTGGAGTGTGGTACTTGATCAATTATCTCTGCCAGTTCATGTCTAGCCCTGGAGACCTGTGTGCCTTTACCAGCCAGCTGAAAAGGAACAGATTTACTCTAGCCTTCACACATGTCAGAACAAAATGCTAGGAAATGTAGAGAATGGAACAGTGTGAGGTCTTAAGAGGAATCGGAGTCAAGTGGCGCTTTTGAGCAATGGCACTGGCTTATGTCTTAAAAGCTGCTCATGTGACAGACTTTATTTCCAGTCTACAACCATTAAAAAGGCTTTGTAAGTTTACATTGTTCAGTTCTCATGTTTGAAATAAGACACAGGGCAAAGACAGCTGGTGGACTAGATTGTGGTCCTCCTGGCACCCAATCCATCCTGGGAAGGAGCCTTTGAAAGCAGAAGGGAGGGGAGGAGGAGCAGGAGGAGGAGCAGGAGGAGCAGGAGGAGGAGCAGGAGGAGGAGGAAGAGCAGGAGGAGGAGGAGCAGGAGGAGGAGGAGGATGAGGAGAGAGGTAGTGGGAGAGGTAGACAGATGCCCCAAGGATGCCTTTGGTCTCTGCCCTCCTGAAGGGCTGGAGTTCATTTTTTGGCACTATCTACGTGGTCTCTCTGGGCTTGGGAGGACAAAGAGGTAGATCTACGCAGTTAGTGCATGGTTAGGAGACTTCCTGGGTTGGAATCCAGTTTTACTAATCGGTGGTAGACAAGGTCTCTATCTTCTCTTGGCCTTCATCTCTGCTTCTATGAAATGCCTATAATATGTTCATTATTATTATTATTATTATTATTATTATTATTATTATTATTTGGTTTTTCGAGACAAGGTTTCTCTGTGTAGCTTTGGAGCCTGTCCTGGAACTCACTCTGTAGCCCAGGCTGGCCTCGAACTCACAGAGATCCGGCTGCCTCTGCCTCCCGAGTGCTGGGATTAAAGGTGTGTGCCACCACTGCCCGACAAGTTTATTTTTATAAGGTACTATGGCCGTGGTTGAGGGAGATAATGTATGCTATGTTCTGAGGCTGGTTTCTGGATACAGGATACTTAGAGCTGTCAGCTGTTACTCACACATTTATGCTTTAACTATGTGATTAGTATAAGACTCCTTGAAACTGAACCTGAACTTTTATAATTTAGATGATTTCCTCTAAGAGGATCACAACAGCATTGACACTTTGTGTAACCTTGAAAGTAGGGTTCCAAACAGAATTGTATCATGTAGGAGTGAGCAAAGAATGTGTGGAACTGGTATTGTGTTATGTGCTGTGGGTAGATACACTCGAGGACACTGTGCTGTGTGCTGTGGGTAAATACACTTGAGGACACTGTGCTGTGTGCTGTGGGTAGATACACTTGAGGACACTGTGCTGTGTGCTGTGGGTAAATACACTTGAGGACACTGTGCTGTGTGCTGTGGATAGATACACTCAAGGACACTGTGCTGTGTGCTGTGGATAGATACACTCGAGGACACTGTGCTGTGTGCTGTAGGTAAATACACTCGAGGACACTGTGCTGTGTGCTGTAGGTAAATACACTCGAGGACACTGTGCTGTGTGCTGTGGATAGATACACTCATAGGACACTGTGCATGTGCTGTAGGTAAATACACTCGAGGACACTGTGCTATGTGTTGTAGGTAGCTACATTGTCAGAGACTTAGCAACAAATTGCTCTTCCTTATTAAACTAACCTCCCTGTCTCATTCTTTGATTCATTAAAGAATTTATCAAATTCTGCCTTTACTTAAAACTTTATTCGGGCAGAGAGCTGGCTGAGTGGTTAAGAGCTCTTGCAGCTCTTGCAGGGGGTGTCAGTTCAGTTCCCAGCTCACACATCAGGTGGCTGAACCACCTGTAACTATGGCTCCAGGATCCAATGCCCTGTTCTGGCTCCTGCGGGCCCCTGCACATTTGTGGCCTATATCTCCCCTGCCACATACATGTAAATGGATATAATCAAACACGCTTTAAACATTTCATGAGTGTGTGAGTGAACAAATGATGGATTTCGTAATGACATTTCCAAACGTGTCGTGTTCCTTGACCGTATTCTTCACCCTTCCCTAACTTCTCTCCTCCAGTAGTCTCCTCATTCTTTCCAATAATTTCCATTCCATTTTCCTGGTGTGTGTGCTTGTGTGCATGCGTGTGTGTGTGTGTGTGTGTGTGTGTGTGTGTGTGTGATAGTGAGAAAGTGGGGGGAGGGAGATACCTAGGTTCTACATATGAGAGAAAGTACATAAAACTTATCTTTCTGCGACTGTCTTGTTTTCTTCAGCAGGATGATTTTCGATTACATCCATATTCTTGCAAGTGACATAATTTTATTCCCCTTTAAGGCCTAGATAAACTCCACTGTGTATACATACATGTTATTTTGTGTGTGTGTGAGTGGAGGGGGTGGGGGGCACATGTGTCATTTCCTGCCTGTGGCGGTAAGAGAGCAACCTGGGAGAATCAGTTCTTGCCCTGTACCATGTGGGTCCCTGGGATTGAACACAGGTCTTCAGCCTTGATGGCAAGAACCTTTATCTACTGAGCCGTCTTGTTGGCTCCCTGGATTAAGATAGGCATTCTGAATAGGGTGAGACAGACTTGCAGTGTAGACCTGCAGTTCCCTGATGACTAAAAATGCTGAATGTGTTTTTGAATGTATGTATTGATTTTATGTCCAATCTACCATTTCTTCCAGGACTTTAAAAAAGCTGCCTGTCTGGTTTTTGACTGTTATTTAAGCTAAAATATGATGTAGGCCATATTTTATGACCTGCAAAAATAAAAGTTTAAACCAAGGATACTGGTAGACGAAAGCTCATCAAGCAGTTGGAGTCATCGCCCAAGCAATACGATTCCAGTCAGAGGAAAGAGCGCTCACTGGAGCCTTGCCGTTATAAAGGAAGACTCTGAGGGAGATGTGATCTGCCTGGCTTTCCTCTGAAAGGCAGGGTTGTCTATTTGAGAATGCTGAAAGAATTCATCAGAGGCAAAAAATATAACACCCTAGAGGTAGGCGTAGTGAGTAATTGACTTAGAGTGAAGTCTAGATCATGGGGTATACTTTGGATCCTAGAGAGGATACCTAATCATCTGACCTCTAAGGTGAGGGAGAGTCCAGGTCCTTGGGGTCTTGGAAACCAGGCTTAAGTGTGGGGGCACCATGGGGAGTATGGTTCCCATAGAGATGCATGTCTATCCCAAGGACACACAAAATGGGCAGCAGTAAGTACCTATCCCCGACATCAGATGCAGACAGGGGTACTGTGCCCAGCCTGTGTTAAATGGCCAAGGAGTGTGTGCACTGTCCCAAAGTCATATGGTTAGCATGGTGGGTCTCTTTTCACTTCCCATGTACTGTCATGTATTGCAGGCCATCTTTTATCATTTCTGTTCCATCTTCCCAGTTGGACTGGAAATTCCTCACTGAAGAGCTCATGTCCGATCATTTTTCTTAGTCAGTGTTCTATTGCTGTGACGAGACACCATGACCATGGCAATGCTTATAAAAGAGAGCATTTAATTGTGGCTTAATGCATTTATCTAAATTGTTCTATAATCAATAAAAACTCAGGAGGCAGATATTGGACTAAAAATCTGATAGGCAAGAAAGTGGTAGAGGAACAACCAGCTGACCCTCTCTCCTCACTTCCCAGATCAAAAAGGCCTTGCAAATTCCAAGTACCTCCCTTCCCTTTCCTGTGTGTCTCTCTATCTATATTCCTGGCTTCTCTATGGTCACTGACTCCACCCCTGATTCAAGATTAACTTTGTTAATAGTCTCGGAGTGTCACAGTGTGATCAAATATCCTGCAGCAGGGGCTTGTTGATGGTTTCAGAGGTTTAGTCCACTTTCATTATGTTGGGGAGTATGGCAGCACACAGGTAGACATGGTGCTGGAGGAGTAGCTGAAAGTTCTACATCTGGATCCCCAGGTAGCAGGAGAAATGAGCCACTAGGCCTGCCTTGGGCTTTTGAAACCTCAAAGTCCACCCTAGTGACATAATTCCTTCAACAAGGCCACACCTCCTAGTCCTTCCAATGATGCTACTTTAAAAACATTCAAACATGTGAACCCATGGGGACCATTCTTCTTCAAAATACCATATAATTCCTTCTTAAATGACTGACCTTAAAAACTCACAGTGCTGGGGCTGGTGAGATGGCTCAGTGGTTAAGAGTACTAGCTGCTCTTCCATAGGTCCTGAGTTCAATTCCCAGCACCCACCTGGCAGCTCATGACTGTAACTCCAGTTCCAAAGGATCTGGTACCCTTGCACAGACATATATGCAGGCAAAAATGGCAATGCACATAAAAATAAGTCAATTTAAAAAACCCATTGCTAATTGCACATATGAAGCATTTATCTAGTAATCTTTATCAATAAAAAACTGCGAGTCAAATATTGGGGTAAGAACCTGAAAGATCAGAGAAGCAGGTGAGCAGCCACAGTCGCTTCCTACCTCTCCCATTCCTCTGAGATCCTCTCTCAGTCCTACCTTACCACTTCCTGTTTCCTCTCTCTACAGTCCTCCAAACCTCTATGGTCAGCTAGTGGCTAGCTCTGCCCTCTGACTCCAAGCAAGCTTTATTTGTCAGAACACAATAAAAACATCACACAACACACATAAGTTAATATACTACCTTTACAGAAAAGCTCAAATGCAAAGCAAAATTCTCTACTCATTCCTTTTCATTTTTCTTTCCACTTTCCTTAGGACATTTCCCTTCTATTCTTAGTAGATGCTCCTGGATAACTCCTCTGTGTTCTACCCTTCTCCCTCTAGTTATTAGGTTGTCACCTGGACATGTTTCCTGTGCGATTTCTGTTATGGGATAGGAGTCTGATATTCTCAGTTGGACATGGTGACACATATCTGTAATGCCAGCACTTGGTCATCCTAGGCTACAGAGTGAGTTCGAGGCTATCCTGAAATCTTGCCTCAACAATTAAAAATTAAAAATAAAAGAAAGATCAGTGTGTTCTGATAGCATTTCCTTGCCTCTTCCTCTTCCATCCTTGCTGCATTATGTTGGTATTTACATTGCTATATTTATGATTTAGTTCTCCGAGTTGGGTGGGATATATAAACTCATTTCTTGTATCAACTTATAGTTTTCCTGAGGTTGCCACATCTTCTCTTGTTTTGGTTGAGAGCCCTATCCGTTAACTGTTGAATGATCTCTCCAGCCAACGTTCTCCTTTGTTGTGTTGTCTCTGAGACCTATCCATCTCATTTCCACATGTATATCACACTTACTTTCCAAATGCATCAAATAATCTTTAGGTTTGTTTATTTATTTTTGCTAGGTGCTATAGCCTAGATCATCATCCTGTGGCGTATTGGGAAGTGGTAGGACCTTTATGAGTGAGGCCTAGTGGAAACCAGGTCACAAGGAGAATGGGGTACCAACTCTTCCTTTTACTTCCAGCCACTCTGAGGAGGCAACCAACTTTCTCCATCACAGGCTTCCTCTGATATACTGATGTACTGCACCATCAAGGGTTAAGTGACCATACACTGAAAGCTCTCAAACTGTGAGATAAAAAACTCAACTCCCCCCTTTTTAAACCTTCTTTTAAATTGACTATCTAAGGTATTTTGCCCAAGAAAAGGAAAGCCAACTACCACATAAGAGCCCTCCCTCATAAGCTGCACACCTCCAACCTTGCTCATTTCCTGATGAGTTTTCTGACGTTGCTGTATGGGGCAGTACCCTTTTTGGATTGCTTCCTTCCTCTTGATTTTGACTGGATTAACAGAGTTCTTAAAAAGAAAAAAGGCTGAAGAGGCCTGATTCTCCCCCCCCTTTTTTTTTTGATGGGCAGATGGGGGGTGAAGTACCAGTGTAGGAACGAATCTGTAGCCCAATCTTCCTATGTTAGAGTTTGCCATCCCGACTCTTGATCCTGTGCTTCTGGGGGTCCTATGCTTCTGGGGGTCCTGTGCTTCTGAGGGTTCTGTGCTCCCTGGGGTCCTGTGCTTCTGGGGATCCTGTGTTTCTGGGGGTCTTGTGCTTCTGGGAGTCCTCAGCATCTTCTCTTTATTGCTGGGCTTCTGAAACCTCAGGGTCTTGTGCTTTCTCAGGATATTTCTACTTGTGCTTGGCACTCAAAATGAGCAGCAATTCTGGGAAGGTGTTTCTATAATTTCCCCTCTTTCTAGGCTATCAGAACTGTGGGGTTGCATGTTGTAGATTTCCTTTTTACTATTGCTTTCTATTTATCATTGCATTTGTTTTATTTCCTAGGATTTCTACCATGTTAATGATCTGATCATCTATGAAAGTTTATATATTGATCATCATATTTTAACTCCCAAACCCCATTGTTCT
Organism: Peromyscus attwateri; assembly: GCA_902168425.1. Taxonomy (NCBI): domain Eukaryota; kingdom Metazoa; phylum Chordata; class Mammalia; order Rodentia; family Cricetidae; genus Peromyscus; species Peromyscus attwateri. The sequence goes on from CABHPP010138063.1 coordinate 31,299, forward strand.
CTAACACTTGATTCATGCCTTCTTGTTCTTGCTTTATGAATGTAACTTTTTCCCCCTCCAGGATTTCTGAGGGCATTGATATATACCCAATCCCCGTGTTTCTAACTCTTTGGAGGCCATATCTACCCCCTCCAGCTTAGTTCATATCGCAAGCTTTCTTTAATACCTGTGATCCTTGGCTATTAGTTTTTTATTAAGACTAAGGTGCTTAGGAGCAATTTGCAAGCTCTAAGTGTGTGGGAAAGTGGGTCTAGCCAATTTTATCTAGAAAGTGAATTAACCCTTTCATCAGGGAATGAGGTCTCTAGAGAAGCCTCCAATCTCCTGCTGCGGGGTGTGTTAGTTTCTTTTCTCATTGCTGTAAGAAAATACTAAGTGAAAGCAACTTAAGCAGGAAGGTTTATTTTGGTTTATCTTTGGGTATACTCCATCACGTCAGCAGGTGCCTGAGGCAGCTGGCTACGTGGCATCATCCAGTCAGTAAGCAGAGAGAGATGAATGCCAGTGTTCAACTCACTTTTCCTCTTTTTATTCCATTCATGATTATAGCTCATGCGTTGATGTCATCCACATTTAGAATGAGTGACATCCATTTTCAGTTAAACTGATCTAAAAACTTCCTCGTGGATATGTTCATTAGTATGCCTTTTAGGTGATTATAGATTTCTTTTTTTAATTTGACTGTATTAATCATCACTGGGATGTCTTGCTGGTTACAGCCACTGGGACTCATATTATAGGACGTGTTATAAATGTTCTCTGTCCCAAGGCTAAGTCCACATTTTCAGGCCTATGTTTCATGCTCTTCTCTCCTCTGGGCTCAGCAGTAACAGTTATGCTGGTGGTCTGAGTGTGCACCTCCAGGTACATTTCCTTTCATGTAGGAACCAGGGAGCTCTAGGTGTTTATCTCAGCTGAAAGGGTGAGGAGGGAATTCCTGTACAACCTTGGGCATTTCTTGCTTTTAAATCCTGGACTGTGCAAGGATGCTGTGGAAGAATAAAAGGACATTAAGAGTCTCTGTGAAAATGATAGTGTGGGAGCATTTTGTTTTTCATCAAAGGAGCCAAGCGAGGAAGGACTGCTGGGACTTGTCTGCTTAGGAAGTGAACACCAAGCTTGGTCTCAGTTGAGAGAAGCAGCAGGAGCTGCAGGCTAGGGGCTGAGTCTGCCCGTGAAATGCAAATATTCAAGACCTGAATTAAGAACAGCGGCTATATCAACCACATATCAGGATAGGCCTCATGCCTAGGCGTAGCTGGACTCATAAAATGAACAACTCCTTTGCAGACTTTTTGTTTCTTTAGGCTTTATTTGGATAATTTTTGTTTTATTGGTCTTTTGGCTGTTTGTTTTGATTTTCACCTTGGTGTTTTGTTTGTTTCTTTCTCTTTTTTGTTTTTGTTTCTTGTGTGTGTGTGTGTGTGTGTGTGTGTGTGTGTGTTGGGGGGGGAGAACAAGCAGAAAGTTGGGTAGGTAAGGATCTAGGATGGGCTGGGAGAGAGGAAAACATGGCCAAAATATATTATATGAAAACAAATTTTTTTGATTAAAAATATACCATATACGGGGCTAAATATTTTAAGATGTTGGCTCACTTGTCCTCAGAGTCACCTTAAATGACACGTTATTTGTCAACTCACAGTAAGTTTTGGTGTAGTAAAAAATAGCCCCAGGGTTCAGAGCTGCTAAGTAATTCACATTTCATGCCCACATATGTCCATTATTGGGCTGTATTCCTAGGTATCCAGTCCTGACACACATGATAATATATATATATAATTGATATATATCATATATATATATATATATATATGATAATATATAATCCCAGTGCTTAGGAGTGTGGTGGGATGGAGTGAGTTCCGGGACAGCCAGGGATACATAGCTAACTCTGTCTCAAAAATAAAACAAAATAAAAAACAGTAAAAATAAGTGTCAGCAGGGTCAAAGAAAGCAGACCTGCAGTACAGCATGTGTGATCTCATGACTCTACAGCTGTTAGAGTCAAACTCTGCGTGTCCCATTGTCTCAGAGAGAAAAACAAGCAAACAAGCAAATCTGATCTCAGAGTCATCACTTCACTGGGGAAGGGGAACAGCATATCACTATTATTTTCTATATGGAATCCTATTTTGTTTTTGTCAGGGGACTGAACCCAGGGCCTTTTACATGCCACATACATGTTCTGCCACCAACCTCCCAGATCTCACCCACTTTCCCACCCACCCAAATCATGTCCTTTCTTTCTCTAACTTATTATAATACAAACAGGAATCTAAAATACTACTACTACTACTACTAAAACAAAATAAGGTAAAATAAAAACAAACAGCCAGGCATAGTGGTGCATACCTTTAATCCCAGCACTTGGGAGGCAGAGGCAGGAGAATCTCTAAGTTTGAGGCCAGCCTGGTCTACAGAGTGAGTTCCAGGACAGCCTGGGCTACATAGAGAAACCCTGTCTCAAAAAAAAAAAAAAAAAAAGCAAAAAATAAAAATAAAATAAAAACAAACAAAACAGAATAGGACAAAAAATTAGGAAGGAAAGGGAGATAGAGATCGCCAAAGAAAAAGCACAAGAAACACATACAGACATAGAGACTCAGACATTCAAACACACAGAAAACCCATAAAAACAAAATTGGAAACCATAAAATATAACAAAAAAATCTGTAAGATAAATAAATAATAAAGCAAAAAACAAAACAAAAAAACAAAACCAAAAACAAAAACTAAAAACCAAGCCAAAATAAAAACAAAAAGCTAGAAAAAGCACTGTGAGATCAAAAAAACCTCCCCAAATCCCACTGAGTTTTTGTTGGCTGTCCACTGCTTGTCGTGGGCCTGGCCTTAAGTGTGGTTTGTATACCCAGTGAGACTCCATCGGTGAAAATGATTTTTCTTTTGTGAGCGGTTATCAATTGGAGATAGCTTCTGAGCTAGGGGTGGGGCTTATGTCTAATCCTCTACTCAACGCTGGGATCCCATTTGGCCCAGACCAGTGGAGGCCCTATGCACGCTCTCACTGTCTCTGTAAGATCATACCTGCTTCCTTCCCGCTGTGTCAAGAAGTCTTTGCTCCCTGGGTGTCCTCCACCCCCTCTGGCTCTGACACTCTTCCTGCCTCCTCTTTCACAGCGTTCCCTGAGCCAGGAGGGGAGGGATTTGATGGAGACACCCCATTTATCCCGAGTGTTCCAAGGTGTCTCATTCTCTGCTCACTCTCCAGCCATGAGCCTCTGTATTTATTCCCATCTGCTGCAGGAGAAAGCTGAGGGTAGAAAATTCTTAAGCGAAAATGATTTCCGATCAACAGAACTGTACCTTTAGAAGCACATTTCCTTCCTTATGGTTGTGCATATGTTGGCCACAAGACCCATCTTAACACTGACACTTGTTTTCCCAGATTCCTACATTGTCCATGAGAACACTTCCCAGGCTTAGTCTTCATTACAGGGCAGAAACCAACCAAGCAGCTGTCTCTGAAATTTCTTGAATGAGTCTGCCACCTTGTGGCTGTTTGTAAAATCAGCCCGGTGAATGAGATACATGGATGAAAATAGGGAACCTGTCTGAAATAAATGTCTGCAAATAAGGAGCGGCAGGGTGATCCCAAACTGCTAAAGGTCTCAACACTAAGGAAGCTTATGACACATCTTACATGAGCTGAAATGTGGCGGTGCAAAACGAGGCTTCTTACTGCTGCTGCTTCTATTCAAGCTCACTCTGGTGATGCTGGAAAACTAAGGCAGTCTAAGGAAAGAAGCCATCAGCATTAAAAAGAAAGCTAGAGGCCAGTGTGGCAGTACACACCTTTATTCCAGCCCCTGGAATGGAGAGGCAGGTGGATCTCTATGAATGAGACCCCATCTCAATAAAACAAAACCAAAAACAACAAAAAGAATCTAAAATGAATAAACACATACCTAAATAAACAAAATGCTAGAAATATTATTGGTTACAATGTGTACATAATAGTCAATTACATTTCTTTTCTATGAAACAAATACTTTATGTGCCTTTCATTCATTCCCATCTTTGACGTTTTTATAAATCGATACAATGTACTCTAGTTATTCTCACCTTACCCTCTCCAATCTCCCTTCCAGCCCTGTCAGTCCCTCCTCCTCATAAGGCCCTTTCTAATAGTCATGTCTTTTTCTTTCTGTTTTGGGATACACTGAGTTAAACTGGGACCATTTGTGGTCTGTGTGGTCATGCTTTCCTTTAGACTATATGTTTTTGAAGGCAGGCATTCTGCACTTAATCTCAATTTTCAAATGCTCTTAAAAATACACTAATTATTTTGGGATAGTCTGTTATGTGACATTTTGTTTGTGATTCTGACAAATAAAGCTTTCCTGGAGATCAGAGGGCAGAGTTAGCCACTAGTTAACCATTAAAGCCGTGGTGGCTCACGCCTTTAATCCCAGCACTTGGGAGGCTCACACCTTTAATCTCAGCACTCAAGAGGTGGAGACAGAAATGTAAGGTAGGTGGAGACAGGATCTTATCCCCCCCCTCCCCCGTTTTGGTCTGAGGATTCAGAGTGGTAAGAAGTCATTGTGACTACTCCTCTGCTTCTCTGATAAGACTAATTAGGTTCATGCTTCAATAGTCTAGTAATGACAATTAAATAAATAGCTTTATCTCAGGTTTATTTAGTAGGCAGTACCTGCAAAAACTTTCACTGTAGTTTTTCAATGTCTCCTTGGCCCTCCCTCCTCTTCTCAGTGGAGAAAACATGTATGTGTGTGTTCTGATGCTTCATTCTGGATGAGTGCATCCCTCATCCCAAGGGGGCTCCACAGGAAAGATAGATTCATTATCTTCCATCCTGATCTCCTCTCAAAGTTCCCAGGAGCCATGCAGGATACTTTTGAATTCATCCAGCTAGTGAATGTCCCTTAAAAATCTTTCTGGCCCAGATTGCCCTCTCTGTTTCCTGGATTTTGAACTCTGGCGTCTACTAGGTCACATGAGGGCATATGAATTCAACAGCTAAGCCAGGATGCAAGGAGTCCATTGATAGACTCTCACGGTGGATTTCCAGTGAGAAATGGGAGCGCTCTCTATCACAGGGCTAAAATGTAGGGCATGGTCTCAAATGAAGAAGAAAAAGGTAAAGAAGAAAGAAGCAGGGAAAAGGGAGAATAGAATCTCTTAAAATACAACTTTTTTAAAATTTATTCACCCATTGCTTTAGCTAATACAACATTTAAGTCAGATTTTCATCTTCAGTATTTGTTTAAAGCTCACTCTAAAATGCCTGGCATTTGACAAGAATCTAAGGAACTGTTTACCTAGTATACTCAAGGCCTTGTGATCAATCTCCAGTGCTGTGAAGAGCAGAGGAGGCCGAGGAAGGAGGAAGAAGATGAGGAGGAGGAGAAAGAGAAGAGGGAAGGAGAAAGAATTTAAGGGAAAGCTGGGAACTCCCTGACCTTCATCCCTAGTTATCCCAAGAGCCTGGGGTCTCCTGGTTGCCAAGGTCCACTTGAGACTTAACAGAAGAGGTAGTACTTGGGGGTACATATTTTCAGGAGCTTTGGCCTCTTAATGGGAACTATGACACTGTCCAACAGAGAATCCCTGCACAGAATTTCCTGTTTGGACAGCATTATTTTCACCTCCTCAGAAAATGGTAGAGTCATGCTATGGCAGCTTCTGAAGTTCAGTGATTGATCAATACATGGCCTCACCTATTATACCATTTCCAGTTAAGAAAAACTTATTACAATTGTCCCTTGTGAAATTAATTTCTCCTTATATTAAAGGGCTATACCAATAGGGTCCTCTCAGACCTGGGTGATAGATCTGGGTGATAGGAAGACCTGTCCTTCTTGCCACACTCTAACCTTTTCTTTCAATAGATAACAGAAGTTAAATAGTCTATAATATTTTCTTTATCAGCTGCCAGGAAGCTGAGAACTAAAGTCCTCCAACAAATGCACTGATACATACTGCTAGTTTTCCATGATGGCTGTTGCTAGTTTCTGCTCTCCCTGGCCTGAGACTTAACTTTTACTAGGTCCTCTCCTTAATGGTCCTACTGGGATGCTGCAAAATAAACTTAGAAAGCATATACTGAGTGTGTTTAACAAATGGGTTAAGGTTTCAATACTTAAAAAAAATGTAACACTTAGAATAATCTCAAGAAGTAGGCAACATCCTTCTTGTTGTGGGATGTCTTTCTGTACACTGTGAATATGTGTTGCTCTCATTGGTTGATAAATAAAGCTACTTTGGCCTATGGCAAGGCAGGATAAAGCCAGGCAGGAAATCCAAGCAGAGATACAGGAGAAGGGCTGAGTCTGGGAAATGCCAGCCAGTAAGCACCTAAGGAGCAACATGCCAGTAGACCTGTAATGCCACAGCCACACGGCCATACATGGATTAATAGAAATGGGTTAATTTAAGATGTAAGAGCTAGCTAGTCATAAACCTGAACCATTGGCCAAACACTTGTAATTAATATAAGTCTCTGATAAACCTCTGAATGGTTATTTGGGAACAGACGGGTGGGAGAGATTAGTCCGTTTACACCTTCTTCTCCAGATAAAAAGATGAAGGCTAAGAAAGATGAAGGCTCTGTGTAGCAGTTTTCCCCCAGACTGAAACATTCCATCCTGCAGGGAAGCTCTGTATGCAGAAAGTAAACAATTCAAAACAGCGTTAAGCAGTCCCTGAAACTGACCAGATCCACTAAGTCCTTCCCTGTCAGAGTAAACCGCAAAAGTTGAGAGTCCCTCTCAAGCTAACTGAAGTAAGCTGCAAAGAAGACTCAGAAAAGTCAAGCTTGCAAAGACTCTTGAGACAAGACCAGCTGCCTGGTAGAAGCAGAAACTAGCCGAGCTGCCTGGAAGAGGTTTAGACCAGAGTAATTTGGAAAGGATACTCTCCAACTTGTTGAACTGCTTGCAGGCTGTCCCAGCTTCTGGAGCTGTCACTCTTGCTGGGGTGAGCTTTGGTGATGCAGCTCTCTTTGACTCATTTCTACTCCTGTAAGTGACCCCTCACCTGTACTCTTGTAAGTAACCCCAATAAAACTCATTGGTTTGCCAAGTTGGACTTTGGTGTTTTCTGTACTTTGGTCTGTCATGAGATCCCTATGCTGTGTCTCCCCAGGAAAAGTTTTGTCACACAACAGAAGGAATTTGCAAAAAGCCACAAATCTACAAAGTAGAGATGAAGCTAGGGATTTAACTCAATGTCCTGTAACAGCCAAGTCTGTTTGCTTAAGCCTCAAGATGCTCTGTCTCTCTAGCTATGTCTTCATGGAGAACAGTGGGTATCCCGGAGAACCACTCTGTGTAAATATAATCAATTCTGACATTGAAAAAGATGATTGAAATGATGAGCAGTTAAAAATCTTTGATTCACAAAGCTGGTAAGAACCCTTTCACAGGAGACTATTAATTAAGCTAGACAAAAACCCAAATAGTGAGTCAGCACTGGAAAAACGAGGAGTGATCTATTGGTAATGAAATATATCATCAGTCTTACCCAGCTGTGAATTCCAAGAGACACAATAATGACCAGCCTGGTAAGACACGCCCACTGGAGCAGTAGTGGTGTGGATGTCATAGGAGTAACCAGCCCCTCTTTGCTGGATCTAAGATACATCCCACAAAATGAAACCCATTCCTGTCGCTGTCATTGGGGCCAAGAACCTGCGGCTAGTCATGGGCCCTAGAGAAGAACGTGTTACTATTAGTATGCTTCAGGAAACCAACTCCAAATGACTTATTGTTATACCCGTAGACTAGTAAGTCTCTCAATTCTAATCAGAGAAGTTTCTGTTTTCAGTTGATCTAATTAATAGAGATCCACAACTGCCAAGGTGCAGAAAAGAAGAGAGCGTAGAACGCTCATTCCTAAATAGCTCACCAACTATGTCACACCCTCTCTTCCCAAGACTCAGGGATCATTGTGGAAGAGGGGGCGGAGAGATTGTAAGAGACAGAGGCAGTGGATGACTACAATGAAACAGTATTTTACAGGCACGGTATGGTCCCATGTATGAACTTACAATGGTATGGGAAGTGTACACAAGACCTGTGCAAGTTCAGGCCAGACAAAATTCCAGTATGGAGATGGGCATGAAGTCCTCCCCTAACCAAGCAACTACTGGCAATGACATATTCTGTGAAATGGAGAGTCAGTTTTCTTTGTGTGACCTCTGGGAGTCACCCATGCTCCAATATAAGGCCACACATCCAAGAATATATGTGCAAAACAAACTGAACTTGATGGGTTTAAAAAACAAAAAGAGGACACAAAATTGGGTGAGTGGGGAAGGGGGTTGTAACTAGAGTATTCCTGTGTCCACCCGGCTACTGCTCAGGTCCAATTAAACACACAGAGACTTATATTACTTATAAACTGTGTGGCCATGGCAGGCTTCTTGCTATCTGTTCTTATATCTTAAATTAACCCATTTCTATTAATCTATAAGTTGCCACGTGGCTTGTGGCTTACCGATATCTTACATCATGTTTCTCCTCGTGGTGGCTGGCAACATCTCCTGACTCAACCTTCTTCCACCCAGCATTCTCCTCTCTCCTTGTTCCACCCACACTATCCTTCCTGCTTGGCTACTGGCCAATCAGAGTGTTATTTATCAATCAATCATAGCAACATATATTCACAGCATATAGGACATCCCACAACAGGGGATGGATCTGAGATGAGTTGGGGAAGAGAGATGAATATGATCAAAACACATTGCATGAAATTCTCAAAGAATTAGTAAAAAAAAAAAAAAGAAAGAAATATATGCAACTTAAACCCTCTCTGTACCTATGAAGAATTATTGTGTGTATTAGAAGAAGACTTCTGGATAAACCAGTTTTCTTAAGTTCTTTTGATTGTACTGAATTTGTTTAATCTTATTGGAGGGCAAAAGCCATAAAAATCAACACAGCTGTGATTGATAGACTCAATAATAGACCCGTATACAGAATATTTCAAAGGGTGAAAAACCTTTTGAAGTTTAAAGCTGTCAGAGCTGCATTGTTAGGAGCAAGAAAGGAAAGTAATGACTTGCCAATATACAGTGTTGAGCTGCTCTGATTTGGCAGGAATTCTATGTAATAGTCCATTCAGATAAAGCTGGGAAGAAGCAAAAAGTGTTATGTAGAAAGCAGAACATTGTGTGGTGTTCTGGGTTCACCAACCTACAAAGTTAATATATAGATGAATAGGGAAGGCTAACTACAGGTTAAAAACTCCTTGTTCCTGTGATTGCTATTCATTGATGCATCACCTTAAAACCAAGAAAGCCAGAATAGAGAGGTCATTTGCTCTAGAAGTCCAGGGGCCAAACCAGATCTTTCTGTTCTGAGGTCAGAATGAGCTACATTCTTCATCCAAGTGGAGGCAGTCAGATACAAGGGAAGCAGAAAGATGTGGGAAGCATGACATTAAAAAAGTCAGTGCAGGGAGAGCTGATGAGTAGAAAGGCTCTTAGCAGATATGTCTTAGTCCTGAGTAACTCCCCACATTATGTATAGTCTAGCCACCAAAGCAACAAATGGTCAACTGCAAAAATTCTTCATTAAACATAGAATTTTATAACATGGCATCAGAGACTTATATTACTTACAAATTGTATGGCCGTGGCAGGCTTCTTGCTATCTGTTCTTATATCTTAAATGAACCCATTTCTATTAATCTGTAAGTTGATTAAAACACCAAAGTCCAACTTGGCAAACCAATGAGTTTTATTGGGGTTACTTACAAGAGTACAGATGATGAGTTACTTACAGGAGTAGAAATGAGTCAAAGAGAGCTGCATCACCAAAGCTCACCCCAGCAAGAGTGACAGCTCCAGAAGCTGGGACAGCCTGCAAGCAGTTCAACAAGTTGGAGAGTATCCTTTCCAAATTACTCTGGTCTAAACCTCTTCCAGGCAGCTCGGCTAGTTTCTGCTTCTACCAGGCAGCTGGTCTTGTCTCAAGAGTCTTTCAAGAGTATTTGAAAAGGGTCTTAGTTAGGGTTCCCATCGCTCTCATGAAACACAGTGACCAAAACCAAGAAGAGGAGGAAAGGCCTTAGTTTGTTTATGACTTCACATCACTGTTGATCACTGAACGAAGTCAGGGCAGGAACTCAGACAGGACAGGAACTTGGAGGCAGGAGATGATGCAAAGCCATGGAAGGATGCTGCTTACTGGCATGCTCTTTATAGTTTGCCCAGTCTGCTTTCTTATAAAGCCCAGGACCACCAGCCTGGAGTGACCCCACCCACCATGGGCTGCACCCTCTCCCATCAGTCACTAATTAGGAGAATTCCCTACAGGCTTGCCTACAGCCCCATCTTACGGAGGAACTTTCTCAATTTGAGTTCTCTTCTCCCAGATGACTCTAGTTTGTGTCAAGTTGACATAAAATTAGACAGCACAGAAAGCTAAGTTACCTTCCACCCCACTTCAGAAGTAACATGAATTCCTGGGGAGCACCACTGTCAATAATGGGGGATAACCCTGCAGACACACCCCCTGTATTTCTCTGCAACCTCAATGAGACAATACTCTACACATTGTGCAGCAATTTGCTTTAGGCACATGAGAGCTTGTTGTTGACACCTTTATTTGTGCCTGGTATTGATAACATCAATAAAGAAAATGAAACAAACAAATAAAAAAATCTTCCAAGAACACCGACACTCTAGCGTGAGGGCCAGGATTTTCCAACTGTGTCAAGTTCTCTGGGCACATTCACGCAAATGTCCACTTGATTTTTACACATGGGGTTTGCTTCCCCTTCATACATTTCCAGTCTGGCTCTCTTGTTTCATATCACCTTATTTATTTGGAGAAAAAAAACCCCTTCATTCTGATGTTCATTCAGCTTTATTTGAGTAGGAGCTGCCTGGGCTTGAGAGGCAAGAAACTGCTTGTCTTAGGGCATTCATTGGGAGAGCAGAGACAGGCAGACACTGGAACTTGGGCAGAGCTTACACTTGGAGTGGGTGATGCAGCACCTTCTGATTTGCTTATAACAGAAGGATGAGTCCTTGACGTTCTGTTGGCAACTTGATTTTTGCATTTACCAATTTATTTCAGGCTCCATTCCTTGCACTGGACTTAAATCAGAAGTGTTTTCATTAGTTTAACCCTGAAGGAGCAGATTTGTGAGAAGTGCATCCTACCCGCCGATTTTCCAGAGGCAGACTTACTGCTCTCCTGGCTCCACAGGCTCCTTCAACAGCCCCAGTAAAGCGAGTGGATGTTCTACAACATTCTTTATGCCACAATAGCTTATCCTCTAAAGGATTTAAGAGGGAAGAGAGCCCCCAGATTAGGGGCTATTTCCCCTAGACTAAAGGCCTTGCCCTTTAATCCCTTGCTTGGTGTCTTGCGGCAACAGGCATACCTCGCCTGGAAGAGCCCTTGCTGGTTGGCAAGCAGACCCCGTTTTCCCTTCGGTTTTATGTGATTTGTTCATACAAAGTGCTGGCGAATAGAAATGTACTTGGGAACAGAGGGATTTGTGGGGGAATTATGGGTGATGGAAGGGAGTGAGAACTATTCAGGACGACTCAGGTTGCTTTCATCTGGAGAAAATTCTGCTAGTACAATGCCAACACCAACCAGTCCCTCCCACTTCAAGCCCGTGCTTCCTCATGCACAAGTGTCTACTCAGGTTTGCAGCTATCCTTT
>CABHPP010138064.1:0-40431 GCA_902168425.1 Peromyscus attwateri
ACACTTGCTCAACTATGTTCATAGCAGCATTATTCATAATAGCCAGAATTGGGAAACAAGCTAGATGCCCCTCAATCAAAGAATGGATACAATTTACCATACAGTGTGGTACATTTACACAATGGAGTATTATTCAGCTGTAAAAAAAATAATGACATCATCAAATTTGTAGGCAAATGGATGGAACTAGAAAGAAATCATCCTGAGTGAGGTAACTCAGACCCAGAAAGACAAACACAGTATGTTCTCATTCAGAAGTAGATAGTAGATGTAAAGCAAAGGATAACCAGGCTATAATCCACAGCCCTAGAGAAACTAGATAACAAAGAGGACCCTAAGAGGGACACATAGATCACCCTGGGAAGGGGAAATAGATGACATCAATTGGGTAAACTGGTGGTGGTGGGGGCGAGGTTGTTTCTTAATTGTCTTTTTGGAAATGAAAAGTTTAGAACAAGAAACAGTTGTTTTTAGGGGGTTGAGGCCTCCCTGTCTTTCCCAATCCACCTTGGCATGCTTATTGTTGTTTTCCTTGTTCACCCCATGATTAAGCAGCCATTTTAGTTAGACTTCATGGCTGTAGCCTACAAATTACAAGGAGATACACTATTACAGCATACTCCTTGACTCTCACAATCTTTCTACACAATCTTCTGCAATGTTCCCTGAGCATCAGGTGTGGAAATTGTTTGGTAGATGTATCCATTTGACCTGGATTCCAAAATTCTATACTTTGATTGGTTTGGTATACTGGTCTCCATCTGTTGCAAACTGAAGTTTCCTTGATAAGAAGGAATATATTATTCTATGGAAATAGGAAACATTTTAGAGTATATATAGTTAGGGATTTTGCTGCTTTAATAAATTGGAGAGTATATGTACTTATCCAAGTATAAAGACTTCACAAACCCTGGTAGTTGGCTAGAAATTAATACTAGACATAGTGTTACTCATCTTTAGAGGATCTCAAGTGCAATTACAGAGCTGTTAGTTACTGTTGTTAGTAATGCTTGTCACTACTGTACTCTTTGGGTATTGTGATATGGTGGTTGTTTTATGGTTCATAAGAATCATAGCTGGGGGGATTTTTGATTGCTTTCCTCCTTTGAACTTTGTAGGTCATATCTGGAATAATGGAATCATGTCTTCAGCGAGGAAACATTGAGGTCAGTTCAGGCTCAGAGACCTCAGGTCCCTTCACCTGAACTGCATGGTGTCTTTGGAATTAGGGTTTTGATTTCAACCATCAGAGGGAGGCAAGCATGGCAGTAGCAATAGTTTGTAATGTTTTGGGAGTCTCTTGGAAAGCCATAATCACAAACTTAAAAAAGGGCCTCTTATGGTTAATGTTGGGGTTTTTATTAGATGACCCTTAGCTCTTAGATCAAGCAATATCAGCACAGATTAGAATATGTTCTGTAAAGTATATATATGGATTTATACTCAGAGTTACATATGTTATAATGTTTGGGGGAAGGGAAATATTTAAGTGTTAATCGTTATGACTTACTTAAATATGATTAATCCTCCCTCCTTTGGTATTTATTTCCAACCCTTCTCCGTACACAGAGTCCCCTTAACACATTTCTCTGATCTTATCACTTATAGGCTGATATTCCCTTGTCTATTGCTTCCTGACCCCTATACCATAAAACATCTTTTCACTTTTCTGGTTTTTGTAGTTACCCCATGATATGTGCTCATCTCTAAAGATTTAGAACTAGAAGAAGATGCAAGAAAACATTTTATCTCTGCCTTTCTAGGATGGGGTAATTGCATTCAACTACATTTAATACACTTCCATCCATTTACCAATAAAGTTGATTATTTCATTTTACTTACAACTGAAAAATATTCCACAGTGATTTTTATCACATTTTGATTATCTATTCCTTAGTTAATTAGCATTGAGGGTTTGCCCCATTTCCAAGCTATTGAGAATAGAGCAATATGGCACTATCAATATGGGTGTGGAGAATCTGTGGAGTAGACAAAGGTGGTTCATATGGTAGACTCATTTTTACCTTTTTGATAGTTCTCTACACAGATTTACATAGTGGCTGCAATTGTCTAATGTAGTTTCACCTTTTACTAAATTGACAATTCACAATTGACAATTGTTGGACTCATTTTCTGGGCAGATGGAGTTCTGCTCAGAATGTCTATTTTACACCTACATCTTAAAGGGTACTGCCAATGCTATTTTACATAAGTTTTAGTGTTTGCAGTTTCAAATTGAGTTCTTGTGTCCACCTGGATCTAATTTTTGTGATGGTTGATAAACAGTCTTCTGATTTCATTCTCCATGCAGATAGTTAGGTGTTCTAGTATCATTTGTAAACGATGTATTCTTTTCTTTAGATTTTTTTTTGCCATCTTTGCCCAATATTAAATGGTTAAATTTATATATTCCTATGCCTGGTTCTTTGATTTTGTTCCATTGGTTCACATATCTGTTTTTTAAACCCACTCTTCTGTTCCTAAATATAGTTGTTAAATATATGTATATGTAACATCCCAAACTGATTCAAACATAAAGTAAAGTGAAAATGTGTACAAATATTCCCCTGTGTTTCCCATAGAGACACTAAAAATTACAAGTCCAGATGCAGGGCAGCCTGAATGAATTTACAGATAATTTATTCTCAACTTCATATGCAGACATACACATATTGGAAATTACAAATAAAACAAAATTTAGAAAAGAATAAAAATGTCTTTTGTTTATAGAGTCTACTAAAGTTTGCTATCAATAACTAAAGTAAAATTTGAATAAAATGGTTCTAAATAGGTTATATTAGATATCTTCCTAAGCATCTCATATTTATTTTGCAAGAGTGTCCTTTAAATATATGAAGACAATATAAAGTTAAGGATTCATTTAGAATGGACAATAGTTTATTAGAAATGTATTTCCTGAATGTTGGTTTTTAGTAATTAATCCATAGATGTGAGTATGCAACATGGAATAACTACAGAAACCAGTACTGTTAAAGAGAACCTAGATGTGTGTGGGGGTGTGAATAATAGAATAAAGTAATATGAAGTGGGAAAAAGAATAACAGTTAGTGTACTCCAAGTAGTAAATAAAGTGATAGTTCAGTCAAGGAGGATGAATGAGGAATAAATAACACCAAGGTTTAATATAGTATCCAAAACTCATATTTCTAGTTACCTTGTTATATAATACTATAAAATTGCATACACACACAATTGTTTGTATGTATGTATATAGGTATCCATACAACCAAGTTACATCATTTGAACTGGCAATGCTTGTCATAAGAACCATAGACTAACAAATAACCTAGTACTGGATATGGGAATCTTCCTGTCAAAAGGCCAGTGTAGCCCAAGTGACTCTGAACTCTGAAAAAAAAATAGAATATAGATTTAGCTTAAATTGCCTCTTGTGATTTGAAAGTGTGACCTTATTGTTGATACTTATGAGCTGGGACTCAGGATTCAGATTCTTTATGCAGGGTCAGATGTGAAAGCCTCTCTCCCTAATTCTTGCTACCATGCTTCCAGAAAATGTTGTGCTGCTGAAGGAAGGATGCTCTAAACAGTCATGCCCAGTTGCAATACCTATAAAAGAGGACAATTACCAGCATTTCAAGATATGTATAGAGGACAACTGAGTGGCACTCATATATCAGAGGCAGCAAACAGTTGTCCAGTTATACTTATGGCCCACCCAACAAGAAGGAAATCTTGCTTGGTACTGGAAATCTTAGCCAATTTCTCAGGGCTAGTGAAGTCATGGACCTTAAGGTAGAGTCTCCTACATCTACTTGTGTAGACAAGCATAATTCCTAACTGTATTCTATATCTTATTATGATACACATGTAGAGGTGTAGGTATCATCCCTCAATGAAGAAGCCTCTCTTTACAGAAAAATGAGATCATTACAGAAATCCTCAACTGACAGTGCAGATTTGAAGAGCATGTGGGAGGCTCAGTCCCCAAATACATATCTACATCACAGCTCCTGCATGGATAGCTCAAGGAAGCTCACTGAAATGGTGGAGGAAGAGATAATATAACTGCCCAAAATTGAGGAAGTCTTCTGTGAAACAGTATGTTCTAGAAAATGATGCATACACTAAAATGTTAATGTGAAAGTGGAAAAACTTCATGTGTTCCCATCAGCAAAACAAAGGACTACAGGTATCTACTGATTGCCAGAAGGAAACTAGCTGCTGCTGTAAGGCTAGTGATCAGCAGCTCAGGAACTGAAGAGGAGGCATTGAGTTGCGGACTGAAAAAACACTTCACATTTTATTTAAGGGAGCAAAAGTTAATTCTCTGGGCCTGGTGAAGAAAGGAACATACAAACACACACTCACATACACACAGACACCCCTTCAGCATGTCAGGGCCTCTCTTTTCTCCCCTTACCTCTTCTCCGATGTTTACATTCTATCTCTTTCCTGATGTCTTCCTTCTAACTATTCCCTGATCTCTATCTTTTAATTATCCCTTGATGTCTTCCTTTTAACTCTTTCCTGATATCTTCCTTCATCCTGTCTTTATTTTTCCATTACACCTTGTTTACCCCAGCAAAAAATTTCAAGCAAAATAAAAATTACAACGTGGTGAAATTCCATTTTTCAAGTAAATGATTACAACGAATACTAGTTAAAATCATCATGTTTCTCACTTCCCTGACATGATTAAACATTTTACTTATTACAGGTGAAAAACAAATTATTCCCAAAGGCCCTAATACATTCATATCTAAGCAACTTGTTATAGATTTAAAAAGTATAAGCAAGCAAAGTACCTTTTTTAGCCAGTTTTTTACTGATAGGCTGCATTTTGTGGTTACAAAGAAAGGATCAATCATTTTATTATTTATCTCAAAACATAACTGTAGGGTAAAAGGGCCAGAGAAACCCACCCTGGCCATGAAACCAGAGCCAGAAACACACCCTGGCCTTGAACTCTGAGCCAGTGAAAGAAACACTTTAGCCCTGAAATCTGAACCAAAGAGGCACTGTTTGGCCCTGGAACCAGAGCCAGTGAGAGAAATATGCCCTGGCCCTGAAACTAGAGCAAAAAGGCTAGAAAGGGCTAGTGAAAAAAAACACAGTTTGGCCCTGAAACCAGAGCCAAATCTTCCCCTGACCAACTGAACAGGGAACCAACCAATCTCTGAGCAGAACATCTCCCTGGAAAAACCCCACCACTAAGAAGCCCTATATAAGCCCCTCTGCCTGTTCAGTTATCAACTGTCCTTCTCCACCCCAGCAGAAGCAGCCACTCTCCCAGATTCCTCCTTCCCAAATAAGTCACTTTCTTGGGTGAACATCTTCTTTCACCAGCCAGGAGCAGAGTCTCTGCTGGAAAGCTCCCTTGGGAGCAGAGCACAGCATAAGAATAAACGGGTACCTCTGCTGGGAAGCTCCCTTAAGGAGGAGCAGAGCAGAAGTAACAACTTTTTGCTGGAGCCAGAGCATATTCCTACATTTCTGCAGGGCTTTCTCCTTTAGCAGAGTGAAGCAGAAGTAACATCTTGTGCTGGAGATGAAAAGAAACAGATACTTCTGCTGGGACACTCCCTTAGGGGAGCCAAGAAGAAGAAATGGTTACCTCTGTTGGAAAGCTCCCTTAAGGGGGAAGGGGTGGGTGGACTCTCAGAGAGGAGGAGTATTGCTACATGCTGTGGTGAGACCATCCCCCACTGCATCCCAGCTTCAATTATAGCCTGACTTCCTGACAAGTCTGGATACCTTTTTCCTCACAGCTGTAGGTATCCAGGATACCTCCCTTCACAGCTGTAGGTATAGTCTGAACTCCCAACAAGTCAGGATACCTTTTCCTCCAGAGCTGTAGGTATCCAGGATACCTCCATTCACAGCTTCAGGTATAGCCTGACTTCCCAACAAGTCAGGATACCTTTCTCTTCACAGTTGTAGGTATCCAGGATACCGCCCTTCACAGCTGTAGGTATACCTGACTTCCCGTCAAGTCAGGATACCTTTCCCTCTGTAACACTTGCAGTGACCTTATAAAAATCTTAAAGGAATCACAAACCTAGACTTTTATATATGAAAAACAACCAGTCATCTCTATTTTTAATGTTCAGAGTGCATACCCACTCATCAGGAGATTTTATTAAATCATGTCAAAAAGCTGAGGGCAAATTGGGTACAAAAAAATTAATCATTGCCTTTGATCACCAATCCATCTTTAGCAAGAAAGGCACATCAGCTAGTAAGAACTGTTCTTGTTTCTTGTGACCTTAATGTGTCCCTTGCCATACCATAGCAGTCTACAAGCATCTTGATTTTTCATTCTTATGCTATTTTTGAGATTGAAAAAGTAAAATGCTTTATTGAAAATTTTCCTACATTGTCACATTTTCAGAATTTTTGCTCAGTATAAACTCTCAATGTTTTGTAAGGTTTGCACATTATTTAAAGGCTTGCACAAATTTCTCATGCTCATAATGTTGACCATGTATGGTGGTGCAGTGATCCCTAAGGACAGAGCTTTTGATAAAGCATATGTTACATTATTGACCATGGAAACTTTTTTCTCCAGTATGACTTTTCTCAAGTATTCTTAAAAGAGGAAGATCAATACTTTGCCACATTCAGTACACTCAAAATTTTCTATCCTGTATGACTAGTCAAATGTTTTCTACAATTTGAGCTGCATGTAATGGATTTCTCACATTCACTACATTTGTAAGATTTCACTCTGATGTACTCTGAGGCATGTGTAAAGGATTTATCACAATCATTGCATTTGTAAAGTTTCTCTCCTGAATGAATTCTTTGATGTACTCTAAGATGAGAGGCATGTGTAAAGGATTTCTCTCATTCAATACATTTATAATTTTCCTCATGTATGAATGTTCTGATGTTTCCGAAGACTTGAAACCTGTGTAAAGGATTTCTCACATTCACTACATTTGTAAGGTTTCTGTCCTGTATGAATTCTCTGATGTCGTCTAAGATGTGAATCCTGTGTAAAGGATTTCTCACATTCACTACATCTGAAAGGTTTCTCTCCTGTATGAATTCTTTGATGTTTTCTAAGACTTGAGATATATGCAAAGGATTTCTCACATTCACTACATTTGTAAGGTTTCTGACCTGTATGAATAATCTGATGTCTTCTAAGATGTGAAGCCTGTGTAAATGATTTCTTACATTCATTACATCTGTAAGGTTTCTCTCCTGTATGAATTTTCTGATGTTTTCTAAGACTTGAGATATATGCAAAGGATTTCTCACATTCACTACATTTGTAAGGTTTATCTTCTGTATGAATTCTCTGATGTTGTCTAAGTGTGGAAACATATGTAAAGGATTTCTTAACAATCACTAGATTTGAAAGGTTTCTCTTCTGTATGATTTTTAGGATGTGTGCTAAGATGGTCTTTCTGGATGAAACATTTTTCACATTCACTATATTTGTAAGGTCCCTCTCCATTATGGGTTTTATACTGGTTTTTAACCTGATAAAAGAGATAAAAGCACATCCCACATTCTTTACTTTTGTAGGGTTTCTCTCCAGAATGAGTTCGCTGTTGTCTACCAAGACTCAAGTAGGCCGTGAAGCACTTTCCACATTTCCTACATTGGTGTATTTTCTCTACACTAGAGATCTGTTTCAGCATAAGTGTATGTTTGGGGTCAAATGACTTATCATGGTCTATATTTATGTGTAGTTCCTTTCCAGTGTGAATTCTTTGACTAATGATGGAACACAAATGTAACCATTTCCCACAGTCTTTATATTTGCAAGGGTCTTCTCCAGTGTTTCTACTTTTATGATTCTTTAGGTTTGTTGATTCAATAGAGGTATCCCCGTGGTTATCACATCCATACTTTTTGCAGTTCTCTGTAAGATCACTTGTGCTATAAGGTGAACAATGGGTGAATTTGTGGCCCATTATTCCAATATCACTATTTTCATAAGACTTCTCTTGGATATTCACAGGGTGATAGACAATGTGTTTTGATCCTTGATCCAAGACATTCATATATTTCCCACATATACGATATTTCTCTGGAAAATGAACACAAATAGGGCTTAAAGGGATAAATGCATGTTTACAGACTCAATAATTGATGTGTCCTTAAGTTCTGTAACATAAGTTAGGTAGCAATTCTTAGAAACAAAGCTCTCAGGAGAGGCAAGCATTTTGTGTGTCATTATTATGATATGTATACTCAAAAATAATCTAACTCCATCAAAATCTGAGGACTGATAGTGGCCTTCTCATTCTTATATAAACTGCAAACCCTTCAGAAACTCTTACAAATAGATGAATGAGCAGTAATAAATTTTGAGAAAGAAGTTCTTGGAAGAATCATATGTAGAAGAGTTCTCTATTTTCTTACTGTTTATGTTTTAGAGAGGGTCACACTGTACAGACTTCAGCAGCTTGGAACACACTGTATCCCAGGCTGGCCAGGAATACACCACATCCACTTACCTCAGTCTCGCTAGTGCTAGAACTAAAATCATGCTGCTTTGTGCTGCCAAAACTAAATATAGAGACAGAAACTCTAAAATAAATAAATGAAATAAAAAAAAAAACAAAAAAATGCACATTAGAACCATTTTCCCTTTAAAACCCTGTATTTTTTAAAATTCAGAAATAAGTGAAGTTTAATCCAATATTAATATCAATTCATTCCAATCACAAAGTATAATGTAATGTATTTCTTTGCTTTGAATATTCAACTTTCTTTTAACTTTGAAGTTTTCATTAAATACCAGGTAAGAAGAGCTGCATAGGTCACACAGTATATACCATACTGGTGGCTCTTTCAGAGAACAAAGAATAGTGTAACAAAAAAAATGAAAAAGTTACGTTTATTACCAGAGGTTTCCCTATTTATGGTAGTCTCTAGATTGTTCAGAGTTTACAAAAATAAAAAGCAAGCAAATACCAAGGATAAGGCAGATATTCCTTATGAAGAGACTTCTTACCAACAAAAACTAGGTTGCTGTAATTCTCCAACATCACATCAAAGTACAAGACCTTCGAAGCAGACTCTAGACATTCCCATTCCTCCTGGGAAAAGCTCACAGCCACATCCCTGAATGTCGGAACCTGTAATGGAAAATTACTCATTTACCATGTGCTCCTGGAGAAAATGCTTTCTTAGGAAAAAAAGATCTAAGGAATTAAAAAATGTTTGGTAGCATAAATGATCCATGCCCATCATTCCAAGACAAATGTTTTCTAGAGGTGGTGAAAATAATTGTTCAGTAGGTAAGAGTATTGGTTGCTCTTCTAGAGCACACCGATTCAGTCCCAGAACTAACAGGACATAATGTAACTGATTCTAATTACAGTGCCATGGGACCTGTGATTGTTTAAAACAAAATGGCCACCAAAGGGAATGGCATTATTAGGATGTGTGACATTGATGGAGTAGGTCTGGCCTTGTAGAAGGAAGTGTGCCACTGTGAGTGTGGACTTTGAGATTTCTTTTGTTCAAGCTATGCTCAGTATGGTAGACAGTACACTTTCGGTTGCCTGCAGGTCAAAGTATAGAACTATAGCTCCCTCTCCAAGACCATGCCTGCATGCATGCCACCATATTTCCTGCCATGATGATAATGCACTAAAACACTTAAATTGTAAGGAAGCTTCAATGTTTTCCTTTATAAAAGTTGCTGTGTTCCTGGTGTCTTCACAGCAATTGAACAGCAGCAGTTACCAGGGACTGTAGTCTTACTGTGATAGGCATGACCATGCTTCTGTATGGAGGAATTTGAACCATGTTACTTGGGATTAGGAAAGCAGTGGAATGCTTTAAGTGCTGCTTAATGGCTATACAAGTAGCAGCATGGAATACAGTGGTGCTGAGGTGATTTGAAATGTAGGAGCCTGGCTCAAGAGGATTCAGATGCAAAGAATTTTAGTATGTTGCCTAGCAATCAGTCCTGATATTTTGGTGAAGAATTGGATGCTTTTTGCTCTTATCCAGAAAGCTTGCCTATGGTTTAAGAGTTTTGGATTAATTGCATTGTCTAAGGAAATCTCAAAAGAGCCCAGTATAGACTCTATTATGTGGTTACTAGTGTTAATCCAAAAGGAGATTTATACTGAAAAGATGCAAGCTGAGCAAGGATAAATCAAAATATATAATTTAAGGAGAAAAGGAGCACTAGGAAGTGGAATGGGGTGAAATCCAGGGTTCAAGGAGACACACAAGGAAATGGAGTAACGGGCATGATGCCCTCAGGACAAGATCCCATTAAGCTGTTTCCAACTTGTGGAAAGGAATTAAATAACAGTTTAGAGCCAGGTACGGTGGTGCAACCCATTTCCCAGTACTGTGAAGTCAGATGCAAGGGGATCTCTATGTTTGAGGACATCCTGGTCTATAGAAAGAGTTACAGAATAGTCAAGCTTGGGTAGTAAAAGAAACAAAGTAAAACACAGAAAACAGGTGAAGATGTAATTGAACAAGGGCACCGTATTCTAGTCCCAGCAAGCAACAGAACTTGGCAGCTTTTGTCACATGGTTCTGGGTTTAGAGGCATGAATAGAAGAAAGGGGTTATGAAATCTTCCTCCATGACTAAAGAAAGTGGCTGAGGCAAGGTGTCCCTACATGGAGACTCAGGGAGGTCATTGTGTGAAGCTATGAAGGTGAAGCCTGAATTGCTTTGAGACCTCAAGAGTTTGGGGATGCCAGAACCATCATATACCTGCCAAAAAGAGGTGCTAACAGGGAATGGAACCAGCCCAAGAGAAGTATGTTGCAGTCAACAAAGCTGAAAAGATTAGAGATCTGAAAAGCTTTGACATCAGACATGGGGATGCAGAGTTTGGAGTTTGTTTGGCTATTTTTCAGTTTTTCTTTGGTCCAGTTTTCCTCATTATGTTCTGTTCCCTATGTATTTGGATGTTAACGTATATCCTGTGCCATTATATGTTGGAAATATGTGATTGGCTTTTTGATTTGGAGTTTACAAGGGATTACAGTTAAGAGATTGCATGAATCTCAGAAAAGACTTTGAACTTTAGACTTTTAAATGAATTTGAAGCTGTTATAAACTATGGGAACTTTTGAAATTAGAATGGATGCATTTTGCATTATGGTATGACTACAAGCCCCAAAGTGGGGCCAGGGAGTGTAATATAGCTGTTTGAAAGAAAATGGCCACTAAGGGAATGGCACTAATAGGAAGTGTGGCTTTGTTGCAGAATGTGTGGCCCTTTAGGGGGAGATGTATAACTGTGGGTGTGGGCTTTGAGGTCTCTTATGCTCAAGCCACTCTCACAGTGACTCAGTTCCCTCTCTGTTTCCTGGGGAAAGATGCAGAATTCTCAGGTCCTACTCCAGCACCATGCCTGCCTGTATGCTGCCATGTCTCTCACCATGATGATAATGGACTAAGCCTCTGAAACTGTAAGCTATCTTTAATTAAATGTCTTTCTTTATTAAACTTCCTGTGGTAATGGTGTCTCTTCACAGCAATTGAATCCCTAAGTAAGATCCCTAATCCAAAGCTCTTCTGAACTCTACAGGCAGGAGAAATAGACAGCATTAATGCATACATTCAGTCAAATAGACACATATCGATAAAACAAAAACGAAAGTTGATTATAAAAAGAAACATTCCAGAATACTCTTTATTGTATTTTCTATATCTATAAAAATGGCAAAATAGTTTCACCAACAATTATCTTTTAGGGAAAATAAGAAATACATTTGAGGACTAGATCTAGGGATTTTCCATTATCAACAGTACATTGGTACACCAAATACAGTGTCTCATCTCAGATGGAAAAGTTATAAGGAGCAAACCGGGCTTCCAAATATAACAACTCTCATCCTTGCTCAAATATGGACAATGGATAAATCCTGTCGACAGCTGGGCATCACCTAACTCTATTCTAACATGCTTAGTTGGGATTGCTGATGTGCTGGTTCAATGATGTACCCATTGTAAAATAAAGAGGTAGAATGTGGAAGGCACAACTTATTGATGCATTAGAAGTCAGATAGTTTCGGTATTTTAACTATAAGGAGCGCAACAACACTTCTTACATCCAAAGTACTAGACAACCAATGCAATCAAATATTCTTTGAGACATTTTGAGAATTATGAGATAAATAGAAAAAATCAACACTAGATAATGTTAGAATTATCTAAATTTCTCTAAAAGTAAAAATACTAGTACAGTTAAATAACAATCTCACAAAATTCATATGTAGTTTCATTATACAATAGATATAAAAATTTATATAAACAGCTTATGTGACAATACATTGAGATGAAGTAAAAAGATGATCTGTGGTCACAACGAATGTATTAAAGTTTGTGAGAATAATACTCTTTATTGATTTTGAATATATTAATGCTCATGAGTTTTGCTTAATTGGAAATTTGAATCTTGTAATTTTACTCTATTCTTTTCTTCAGTATCTGAGCTCAATCATCTAAGAGGATTTTATCCTGAATAGACAAGTATCATTTATGATTCTTTTATTTTTCAGAAATTAGAAAACACAAGGTTGTCTACCAGTTCCTCCAAAAATCTTCAACATGAATGTAAACTTGGGGGCTGGTGAGATGGCTTTGTGGTAAAAGGCACACATTTTTCTTGCAGAGAAACCCAGTTTGAGTCTCACTACATACATGCCAGGTGAATAATGTTCCTGCCTCTACTATTAAATGATTGATGACAAACTCAGAGCTTCATGGCTATTGTACAGGCATATGACATACATATCCCATGAAGATAGACATTTGTATATTTAAATAATGTGTATATATACATATATATATGAAAAATATATATTTAAAGACAGAAATGGAAATCTATCCATATCAACTTCTCTTCAAAATCTCTATCTATGCAATACAGTAGCTTCAGGGAACAGAAAAACATAAGTTGGACGAACTACTTCAAAAAGTAGAGAAGAGAACAAAGTCATTAAGGAGAGAACTCATTTACACTTGAAAATTGATGGCTTATGCAGAGCAACAAGTAAATACTCTCTAGAGAATTCTTTCTGATATATTCTACATGATATAAGATAGAGGTCGGACAGACAGTGCTTTCACAATGGTATGCTCTTGGAAAAATAAATGAAATACAAAGAGAAAGTACTTTTTTGTCTATTGAGAACTTACCACTAAAAACTGGATTCAAAAGAAAGATATTAGTAGGAACTAAACTGAGACAAATAGATTTCAGGACTCAACACAAACAAAACAAAACAAGAAAAGAACAAAAACAAACAAACAAAAAAACACAGGCACATTATCACTGCCTGATATCAAACGCCCAAGAGAGAAACCAGTATACTGCAATATGCATCTCCTCACAGATACATCAGTTTCATGACAAGAGCAAGGCACACACCCCTTCCATCATTTGAGCTCGCTACGGTGCTGAAAGAGTACTTAGGACTCAACAGAGCAAGTTTCTTCTAATTCTAATTTTCCATATATAAATTAGTGATACCAGCAAAAAGTGACATTAATTTTCATGGACACTTCCAAAACCCTGATTCTCAAACTTGATCATCCCTGAAATGCAACCTATGTAGGATATGAGATCTTCCCATTTCAGTAAAAAAAAGTCCATCCTCTGTAGGATCTACACATCATTATATTTCTTGGATCATCATTCACAATGGAATCACTTTCAGAATTGCAAGTTTTAATACCATGAAAAATACATCTTGTTTATAAGGGAAGTAAAAGAAAGACAAGCATAAGAAATAAATACTTTAGATGACATTACCTAAGGCAGAGAATTAAAAGCTCACATGGTTTCAATATAAAAGCAATTTTCAAAGTAATACAGACAGGACACTGACCTGGGGTACATTCACTGGAGACACAGCCATTCTCTCTGATAATTCTTCTCTAAGTTTTTGTTGCAGGAACAAAGACCAGAATTCTTGTTGACATTTCACATCAAGGTATCAAAACACAAACCTAAAATTAATATGACTCTGTTATGGAAAATGCCAAACCACATAAAAAGTCCTAAACACCATAATGATATCAGAGGTCTTGTCCACGTTTCTCCAGAAAAAAAAAAAAATTAGCATGAATATATTTAGTGTGTTGAGAGAAAATAACAGTCAACCATTTCATTTCACCCACAAACATTGGTCCCTCAAATTCATGGAGAAGGAAGTACATTTGAAGAATATTATGAAATAAAACATGTTATTCACTCAAGCAGTACTGCAGAACATAATTAGTAGCAAAGTATACATAGAAATTTCAGAGATAAATTATACATAAGAACACAGGAAATAGGATATTTTACATTAAGAATCTAACACATCAAACTAAAAACCCACTATTTCCAACTTGAGGGAAAAAAAATACTGCCAGCAACTTAACAAACCAGAATATATTTAAAAATATATATATAAAACAAAGAAAAATACACAAAGTAAATAGAGACAAGTGAGGATGAAAATCTCAGTAGAAATGAAAATGTCATAAGACACAGTTCAGCAAGATTTCGTGATAAACTCCTGAAGGATCTAGAAAGAAATGGAACACAGCTCAACTGAGTAAAGACTCCCATTGTCACACCTAGTTTTTGTCTTAGAGACAAAAACCATTAGCAGGAACACAGTTAGAAGAGGAAAAGGCATGTGCAGGTCTTATTTCATCCAGATCAATAGATGTGACCTAGAGAAATTTGAATAAGAAAAAAGAATATAAGGAGATACTGGTAGTACAGGAAAGCATCAATGGCCTTTGTAATGATGATGTGATCACACAAATAACTTACAACAGTCATCCTGGGAAGCTCACTGAATTGACAAGTGCTTTAAGTATTATTGAAAACTACAAAACACACAAAATCACTACTTTTTCTATACACCTATAATGAGAATGTCAAAGACAAATTAGTGAAACCACTTTGCTTTTTTCAAAAAAAAAAATCTAGGAATAAGCTTAAATAATGAGGTAAATGACTTTTATGAGGAGTCATCTAAGGCACACAGGAAAATAATAAAATTGATAATACAAAAGTTCAACACACTCTGACAGAAAATGAATTAGCTCATTTATGTTACTAGCAGCAGCTGACAGATTGATGCAATCCCCATTAGCTGACATTCTTCATAAAAGTAAACATGGAAAGAGAAAAACCATAAAAATCAAAATTAATCCTAAGAATAGGTACTCCTGGTGGTATCACAAGACCTGACTTCAAATCATCATACAGAGCCCCACAGATAGAGTATGGTCCTGTGAATGAAGAAAAAAAAATGTAAAAAGGTGTTGCACAAATCCTAATTGACCTTAATAAAAACCCGGAGCCAGATATCGTGCTGAAAGCTGAAAGATCAGAGAAGCAGAGCAAGCTACAGTCACCACCTCTTACCTCACCAACTCCTCAGCCTGAAAGAACCAAGTTCCTGTCTCCTCCCACCTTATATTCCTTTCTCTGTCCAACCATATCACTTCCTGTCTCAACCTTCCTAGTGCTGAGATTAAAGGTGTGTGATCCCAAGTGCTGGAATTAAAGGTGTGTGCCACCACTGCCTGGCTCTGTTTCTCTTTTAGACTGGATCAATCTAGTGTAGCCCAGTGTGGCCTTGAAAGCACAGAAATCCAGATGGATCTCTGCCTCCTGAGTGCTAGGATTAAAGGTGTGTGCTACTACTGCCTGACCTCTATGTTTAATCTAGTGGCTGGCTCTGATCTTAAGGAAAATTTTATTTGAGAGTCCAAACAAAATATCACCACAGAAAAGAGAACAGAACATAGAACCCAACAATGGAAAACACACTGAGATACCCAATTTAGTAAAATGGGTTAAATATGAACCCAGTAAAAGAGAGAGACCTTTGAACATTTTGTGCTAGGAAAAATAGTGGTCTATATATAGATGAAAAACATGACTAAATGATTACTAGTTCAAATATAAGCATATCTGTCTGCAAGAGATTCCAGGAGAACAGAAAATAAACAAGGCAGCTGACAAAGGGATTCCATGGTGTAAAAATCTGCAAAGGTCAGAGAAGTATACACAGAAGGTGTGGCAGCTAAAAAGTCAGATAAATATTTAGCAAGTTTTCTTCTCTGAAATCATCAGTATACAGATATAAAATGCTGATATAAACATATCAAAATGCTTAATATGAACATATGAAGTCCAATACATCCAATACAAAAATGGCATAATCTAAAAATTACAGAGATTTCCTTAAACAAAAGCACAAAAACCAAAAACATCTATCTACCTACCTACCTACCTATCTACACACACACACACACATATATATATATATACATATATATATATTACACACACACACACACACACACACACACACATACACACACACACCTATCTAGCTATCAGATACACACACCTATATAAATATTTTAAGTTTTAAAAGGATCATTTTTATTTTTTGAATATGTATGTTTGGGCTGCATGTATGGATGTGACCACAGAAAACAGCAGGGAGAATCTGATACCCGAGACAGTTACATTTGTGAGCTGTAATGTGAGAGCTGAGAAGCAACTGTCTTAAAGTACTCATCATCCTTAGTCATGTAATTTGAAAGTTAAAATAAAAGCTTAGTGCTTCTCAGTCTGGTCTGAATGGCTAATATTAGGAAAAGATATGGTGGAGCTAGGCTTGAAGTCATTACCACACCTCCAGAGGCAGAAGGATATGAATATCATTGATTCTTTGCCAGGCTGATCTATCTAGTCAGTTCCGGCTGGCTAGAGGCCCTGTCTCAAAAATATGTTGTCCTTCAAATTTCCTGCTTCACTGAAAAGTCTGTCAGATATTCTGGGCCTGTAGGCTGAAGATGGATGCCCCACCATTGTAAAGGAACTTTGGGTGACTGTCCAGGAAGCCAAATGTCTCTGTTGTTAGATAATATTACATCCTTCTGTGCACACACAGGGTTACTGCTACATACAAGGGTAACAAAGTGACAATCATGAACTTAGTATTTAAATGAAGAGGCGTGAAAAAGACATTGAGTGAATGACTAATAAGAAAGAAAAAAATTCTACATGTTTTCTTATTTGGACACATCCCAGTACCTGGAGTAAGGCTACCTCAGCTTCCAAGGATGGACTCAGCCAGATTCTAGAGCAAGAACAAAGGTGGCATGTGGGCAACACACGGGGAACCTTCTGCATAGCTGGATCTACACGGGCCTATGCACCCTCTTCCAGGCTGGAAACATCTCTTCTGTTTTATAGTGAAGAGGCCAAGGCCCAGAGAGGGCCAGGTGCCAAGTCTAAGTCTCTCTTTTCTCTTGCAGGAAGCTACTTCATTCCTGTTCTTTTTCTTGAATTTCAATGTCTTTGGTTAGGATTGAGCCTCACAGTGGTTTTCATGTGGGTAAGTAGAGGATAGGGTGCAGACCTGTGGGATCAACAGGTCTAAGAGGAACACCAAGAAAGTATGATAGTAGGGCTGGGTAGAGGGCTGTGGTAGAGGGCTTCACTAGCATGTGTGACTCATGGGTTCTATCTGTAGCAGGGCAAGAAGGAAAAAAGAAAAAACCAAAGTACTAAGGAACCACTCTTTTTCAAATGAAGGCATAATTTATGCATAACTTGTATGAAATATTTTGTTTTTGGATTTTAAAAGTATTATTTTGTTGCTTTTTCTTTTATCAAGACAGGGTTTCACTATAAAGCTCTAGCTGTCCAAGAACTCACTATATAGAACAGGATGGCTTTGAATGCAGAGATCCACCTGCCTCTGCTCCTCAAGTTCATGTGCCACCATGTCCAGCTAAGATTTCTAAAATTACTCTTAAATTATGTGTAATGTTTGTGGCAGTGTGTGAATATGAGTGCATCACCCTGTGGAGACATATTGTTTGTAATACAAGAAATAAAGCTTGCCTGAAGATCAGAGGAAAGTCAGGCAGTGGTGGCACACACCTTTAATCCTAGCACTCAGGAGGCAGAGGCAGAGATCCACCTGGATTTCTGTGATTTCAAGGCCACACTGGGCTACACTAGATTGATCCAGTCTAAAAGAGAAACAGAGCCAGGCAGTGGTGGCACACACCTTTAATTCCAGCACTTGGGATCACACACCTTTAATCTCAGCACTAGGAAGGTTGAGACAGGAAGTGATATGGTTGGACAGAGAAAGGAATATAAGGTGGGAGGAGACAGGAACTTGGTTCTTTCAGGCTGAGGAGTTGGTGAGGTAAGAGGTGGTGACTGTAGCTTGCTCTGCTTCTCTGATCTTTCAGCTTTCAGCCTGATATCTGGCTCTGGGTTTTTACTAACTATTTAAGAATCATGCAACATCACCCAAAATGCCAGATGAGGGCACCAGATCCATGGCAGCTTGAGTTACAGGTAGTTCTGAATTGCTTCATGTAGATGTTGGGAACTGGACCTAGGTGTTCTGCAAGGGCAGTACTTAGACACTTAGACATCTTAGACACTTAGATCACTTAGACATCTCTCCAGGCCATGTATACAATTCTTAGGTGAGTAACTAGACAGAGGTGTGAATGTGTGTAAAAATGCACATATATCTACACAGAACAAAAGATCTACTCCAATATTTGGGACCTGGGATGTGACTCAGTTGTTAGGGATTGATTGTGTAATTAACATGAAACTATGAGTGTGATCCAGAACATTTCATATGCCACATATGGTAGTTCAAAACTGTAATCCTATCAATGGGGTATGAAGTGGAAGACCAGAAGTTCAAGGTCATTCTTGGCTACATAGTGAGTTTGAGGCCAGCTAGGATACATGAGAATTTGTCTCAAAGAAAGAAAAAAAATTAAGTATCTTACAGGCACCATCAAGGAACCCCTGGCTATCAACACCCTGAAAGGTAACCAGGCCTACAAGTATTTTCCCAGTCCCAAAGGTTTCTGAAGACCAGCCTTGGCTGAGGCATTTCCTGTTCCTTACAGCCTGATAAGGATTGCTGCTGGCTGCCTATTTGACTGGTTGTCAGGCTTGTTTGCTCCCCTGCTGTTGCTGTGCAATGCAGGAGAGTACTACTACCTTCCTTTGGTCTTTAAGCATGATACCTGGTTCATCACCATCATGTACCTCTTTACCTATTCCAATACCTTGCCAGCCTCTGCATGTGCTTAGGGCCCAAGTGAATAGGGCCATGAGGGACTTTGGTGACACCAGACAGGATTTAATTAAGAGACCCAGAGGTGTCCCTTAGTATAGTGAGGGATAACAATATCAGAGTCCATAGTCTCCAAGTTTCATGCTACTGCTGGTAGGGGCCGAATGCCTAAGATGGGAGGTTGCAGGGGGCAGTGGGAATGGATTGAGGCAGACAGGATGACAGTCTCAAGAAACAATCCCCCAAGAAGTATCCTGGGGTTTGGAAATTATGCTATGTGAAGGCAAGGCTAGCCTTGACTTTCCTAATATCACCCTGCCTTCCTTCTTCTAGGAAAGCCAAACCTGCTGAGGCAGAGACAATGGGAATCATCATGGCCTTCTTTTTCTTTCTAGGCCTGGCTATGGGAACTGTATGGTTTTGTGACAATATGGGAACAGAAGGAATGCACTGCCTGCCTGCTCCCTGTTCATTTCTTTTTCTGCCCAGAACTAGCAGGGGTTCAGGTTTACTCTTCTAGCTGACTTCTGCATTCTTCTGGGTTTTGCTGTACTCCCACATCCAGGGTCCAGCAAGAAAGCCTCTATAGATGAATATGAGTTTGAGAAATCTGAATGGCAAGGGAGCACAGTCTCTTATAGCTCTGACTGATCCCTGATTAAGCCAAACAAAAGAGGCTCCTAGGCTGTGAGAGAGCTATGTGCCTATTCCAAAGATGGGGTGGAGGTTTCAGGCCTGACAGCTGTATCATGTGATCTGATGGTTTTCACTCTCTCTCTTTCTTCTACACCTGTTCTCCATGTCGCCATTCCTTGTCATTTACTGGCTTTTTTATACTGACATATACCAGGTGCCTTCAAAGGCCCTCTGATTGAATAAATACTTTTTCCTCTCCACAGTTCTCTGTGTGTTCCTGTGGCCTAATCCTTTGGACAAGAAGGAAGGCTGGCACCCTAGTGTGGACCTGGGTAAAGGGGAGTGAAGGGACACTAGCTCACTTGAGCATGTGGCTCTGGCAGCCTTGCCTAATTAGCACCAATTCCCTCTACCTTGCTTAAACCATTAGATTATATTTCTAAAGCTAGCCACCAAGATCTAATTTGTTATTTGGTCACTTCTTCCTCCTGGAGCTGACTACCAAGTTCCAGTCAAGAGCCCCCTTTGGTTTGTCTAATTAACATGCCCAATTAAAATACACCACCATATCTTAAAACTACACCTGCAAGGACATCTAATTTTGTTTTTCTGCCCGAGTCTTGAAAGCAGCCATTTTAACTTTTCTTCCCTGTTTAATAAAAGATCTCTCTCTGTGAAAACAGGTGTTTGGGTGTGGTTTGTGCCTAATCAAGTGTCCAGGAGGAAGCCTCCACTATGTGTAGGGGGTCTCCTTCAGAAGAATGGAGCATTTTGTCCTGAGAGGGGCTGAAGTACACTCTTATAGGGCCACAGAGAAGGGACAGGACTATAGTCAAGACATTTAGACTGTGGCCTAGGTCTAGAATTTTTTTTTTAAGACAAGATGTACCTGAAGATGACCTTGAACTGTTCCTCCTGCCTTCACCACTTAAGTGCTGGTACTGGAGGTATGTACCACCATGTCCTAGATACATAGACCGAATCCAAGGCTCTGTGAATGCTAAGCAAGCACTCTGCTAACTGAGCTAGATCCCAGCCTGTCTTTCTTATTTCAAAGCACTGGAAAGGAAGGCAGCTTTGGGTCTTTGTGTTCACTGTTACGTTCCCCTCCCCCACTAACACTGTCCTCAGCCTCTAGAATGAACTCAGTCAAAATGTCCAGCACCACCACTATCTCCTGGCTGTACTCCCACATCCTTGGCCAGAAGAGGGCTGAGGCTGAGGTTCTCCCTTACCTTGGCACCAGACGCTGCCACGACAACGTAGGAAGAAACTGCAATAGCCCCACTGAGGCTCCTTCCTTTTCAGGCAGACGGAGAAAACCTCCCAGCAACGTACAGGTTTCAGCTACTCCCCGCCCCCTCCACAACGTGCAACCCTGACGTTCAGAGGTCAAGGGGGCGGGCATCTGCAGTTGGACGGCTTGATGCCACTCCTTTAAAGCAAAGGAATCAGAGGGAGGGACCAGAGCTGTGACTCCCAGACATAATGGAGCTCCTTGTGCACGTGGGAGCGTCACCCCATTTACAGTCACCCCCCGGGCAGGTCAATGTGTGTGTGGGAGTCTATCCTGGACACCTCACTCTGTCGTACTGTCCAGGTAAAGCCTTGTCGGCTTGCCCCTGGCCGTTCCCGGGGACTCCTTCCCAGGAGCCTCCCCATGATCCTATCTGTTGTCCCAAAGACTCCCGTCAGCCAGGCGCCCTGTGAGGTGATGTGCCCGGAAAGTCTTCTAGCTGCACCTGACTATGTGCAGCACAAGTCCGCGGTAAGTCTCCCCGGAGAGACTAGATGAGCAGCGCCCAAGGCAAGCCTAACTTGCTCTGCCCAGGTGGCCACAGCCGTTGGTTGGAGCCGCCTACACCGCACACAGTCTTGTTTGCCTTGCCCTTCTAGACGAAGCTGCTAGGTCTAAAGCATCTGCTCAATGGAGGTCTGTTCCATGCATTATTCAGCATGGCTGGACAATGCTGGCCCTGCCACCTGTCCTAGACACCTTTTCCCAAAGTTCTTGGTTTGGGGGAGGGGTCCAATGATTAGCAGGGATGTTTGAACCCACTGAGTTCTCCTGTAGATCATTCCTGTGCTGCTAGTGGAGGAGGAAGAGAAATGGGGAAGGGACAGGAACAGGAAGATTCATAGGTTCCTCCTCTCTCAAGAACTCCGAGTGTTATGGAAGTTTCTGATCCCCACAGCAGTAACTAGATGCTGGGTGGTGGGAAGGTGTATGGCACTTGCTCCCCGTCCGTTTCCCTTCCCACCATGGTCTGCAGTGACTAGGGTGGCTAGGCAGCTTGAGCAAATATTTTACTTGTGTTTAGAGCCTATGGGAGCCTTCACAGTGAACAGTCATGGTGGAGCTTTTACCTCTTTGGCTCTTTGTCCTGATTTAATTGCTCCCTGAGCACCTCCTCACATGTGTCCTGGGGTTCTCTTGCCCTGCTAGGTGGCACTGCATGTTGTTCGAATCATAATTAAAAAAAAAACCCTGAGCCAGATATTAGGGTGAAAGCTGAAAGATCAGAGAAGCAGAGCAAGCCACAGCCACCACCTCTTACCTCACCAACTCCTCAGCCTGAAAAGGCTTTCTAGCTGAACGGCCTCTAGCGGAAAGGGGTTCCTTAGCCAAAAAGGCTTTATTTCCTGTCTCCTCGTGCCTTATGTAACTTTCTCCGCCCAGCCATCACTTCCTGGGATTAAAGGCATGTGTGCTTCCCAGTACAGGGATTGAAGGTGTGTGTCACCACTGTCTGGCTCTGTTTTCTGCCCTAGACTGAGTCAATCTCATGTAATCCAGGGTAACTTGGAACTCACAGATCTGGACAGATCTCTACCTCCCAAGTGCCAGGATTAAAGGTGTGTGCCACCACTGCCTGGCCTCTATGTTTAATCTAGTGGCTCGTTCTGTCCTCTGATCTTCAGGCAAATTTTGTTAGGGTTCACAATATATCATACAACTGCACAACTGTTTCGTCCACTTATGTCCTTGGGGAGCAGCACAGAGACAAGGCTACTATTTCTCTTAAAGTTTGTTCTTTGCCCAAATGATGAAGAAGGTCTAGTTAACAAATTACCCATTTATATGTGTACAGTTGTTGTGTGCATTTCTTAATCTAGCTAACTATAATTCTGGATATTTTACAAGATATATTGGCAGGTGTTGAGGTTCTGAGCCACCTAGCTGAGCTCCAGTATACAGTTCAGAAAGTCTGACCTTCCATTGGCTGAAGAACCATCCTTTGAATATTTCCCATTCTTGTTTTACTTTCTCACTGTAGCTTCAAGATATTTTTTGAAATGGTATTTTTCATCTCTTGGGAGGTTAAAGCAGTTTTACCTGTGCCTGTGAATAAGGACTTAATTGAAACAGGTGATCTCTTGGATTTGAAAATGGGCAGCCATTGTATAGTCCATGGTAATATATGATCCTTTCATTCTTAGATGCCAGAGGAAGAGGTGGAGACCTTTTCCTGTAAGGCAGAAATGGTTTAGCTTATGTTTCCTATCATCAGTACTTTCTATTCAAAGAAGGAAATTTTCCATTGGGAGTTGGTCTCTAATACTTCAGATCTGAGTGTCCTGTGATATTTTTAAAGCTTTATAGAAGTGGGAGAATTGAAGTGTTCTGTGACTTTTAGTGAGGTTGATTGAGAGGAATAATCCAGGAATTGATCCCAAAACTATGCCATAATTTTAAAAGGGACTATTTGGACAAATTGAATAATATGACTCTGTGTATGGATTTCCAGGCCTTGGAAAAGATTCTTTATGTGAGCCTGAGAGACTTTCCTAAGTTGGAAGCAGTAAAGAAATGAAAATTGACATCATTCCCAACCCTCAGGATTGCAGGCT
Source organism: Peromyscus attwateri (assembly GCA_902168425.1). NCBI lineage: Eukaryota > Metazoa > Chordata > Mammalia > Rodentia > Cricetidae > Peromyscus > Peromyscus attwateri. Next base: position 23,559 of record CABHPP010138064.1, read on the forward strand.
GGCCCTACTGGACAGACATTGGCACGACCAAGGCTGACCTCATATATAACCATTTCTAATCCTGGCACAAATGTGTTGAGGGAGGATATCCTGGTGTGTGTCTTTTCCTCCATACCATTCTCAATTCATTACTGCTTTCAGCTAGTTAATTTTTCAAAACTTGCTTGACTGGTGTACATGGTAAGATTTTAGAATGATTACCTGTGGAAATCAGAAGAGAATGTTGACAATTAGGTTGCTGAGATTGAAACCTTGATTGTTATACTTACTCAGCAAGAACTTTTACTGCATGATGAAACTAGGCCTGGGTGAGTTAAGAGGTTTTTGAGCTACAGGTGGTAGTTGTGGAACTGGCTGGGCCCTTGGACAGACTTAGTGACATCTGCCTCAAAACTCATGTTTTTCTTTTTAGACACTGATGAAGATAAATTGACAGCAGAGGAGCCCACTGTGGCTGCTCCTGATGAAACCCACCACACATTTGAAGGTGCCGAGGGTGCTTCTCACATGGAAAAAGTAGATTGGAGACCTCCATGCGGATCCCATGCCTTTTGATGAGTTTCCCTGTGACTGCCCCAGCAGCCTTGACTGGCTTTAACTCACCTGTCTCTTTTCTTAAGTTCAGTGTATCTGTTGAACCCTGCCCTTGTGCCTTAAGGCGGGAAAATCCCCTCCCACACAATGGCAGAATTGTGTATTGTGTATTGTGGGGATTTCATGTATTTGTGGAATTTTTGTTGCTGTTGTTGTTGTCCATTTTAATTTTATTTTATGTGTATTGGTGTGAGGATGTAGGATCACTGGAGTTACAGACAGTTGTTTTAGCTGCCATGTGGTTCTGAGAATTAAACCTGGGTCCTCTGGAAGACCAGCCAGTGCTCTTAACAGTGGAGCCACATCTCCTGCACTTCTTTCTTTGTTTTGTTTTGTTTATTTTGTTCTGACTTTAAGTTTATGCAAAATAGAGAGGTTGCCATTTTGTGCAGTCCTGCTTTCTTTCTAAAGTAACACTCAGGATGCTGTGAACTTTTCCTAGGTTCTGTTGGAAGGTGATGGGAAAGGCACTTGTGCACTGTTTTGAACTCAGAATACTGCCTTTTGAGTCCTTCTTCAGTCAACCAAAATACTAGGGCCATGTCACAGCTGCAGATTAATCTAATAAGAACAAATGACTTCATTTCCATGTACCACAACTTGTTCTGGGAACAAAGGGGTCCCAGTGGGTCTGGGCAGTATCCTTTGTGGCACAGCACTGTTCACTATCCTTAGAGAAATAACATTAGAATTTGGAACTCTCTTCATGAGGCAAGGTAGTTTCTGGTAGTTTTGAGTAGTGAATGTTACAGGTAAAGCAAAGGACTTGTGCAGGCAAGCTAAGTCAAGATGTCAGAAAGGATGGGGGTTGGCTATATATCTAATTACCTCTGCAACCCAAACCAACAATTGTCACTTCCATGCAGTAGCTCAGAAGAACCAGCTTTATGGGAACTCTTTTGGCAAACGGTTGCCTCCAGGGCTCCAATGCTCTACTGTATTCTCTGATACTGGTGAAACACTTTGCTCTTGAGCCAGCATCTCTGAGAAACTACAGGAAACCAGAATGATGAAAGCAGTGATTAGGGTTGCAGCTCTTCAGCCCCTCTGCCCTTCTGAGCAGACTATACCAGGGAAGTGCCCAGTGCCCTCCTTGTCCCCTCTGCTTCAGCCCAGCAGTTTAGACAAAGAGCCACTATCTCCCTCTCTTAGGGGTCTTGGCAGGCTGGGCAGAACCTCCTGCCTACCCAGGGGCAGCCCTGCCTGTCCAGCCACATAGGTCACCTCTGTTCTCTCCAGTACAAGAGCAGGTTAAGCCACAGACCCAATTCCTTCCTGCTCTGGAAAGCCACAGTCCTGCATACTGACTGGGCAGTGCTCTTGAAGTTTCTCAAAGAGCATAGGCCCAAGGCTGCACCTTCATCCACACTGGATTCTCACATTGCCATGAAGGTAGGCAACTTGGTAGCCCCATCCTGCTTCACAAAACCCCAACTGATATCCATGCCTGAGTATAGATGGGGAGGGGAATGGAAAATGCATGCTCTTACAGCTCTTTCTGTAGCCAAGCTCCAGCAACCAGGAAGGCCATGGAAGTGCCAAAAACTTCCTGCCTTGTCTCCATGGCCTCCTGACCCCCCACAATGGCTACTTTGCCACAGATCCCCTACATGGCCTGAGCCAAGAGGCAGAACAGGCACATTTCTTTTGGGGAACCCCAGAACTGAAGCTTTTCCTATGTTCTACCCTGCTTGGTCAAGCCGTCAGCTCTTGGCATCCCAGACAGAGTCATGACCATTGTCACTCAGTGGATAGGACTTGTGAATACCTGAGGCTATGGTGGTTTGGATGAGACTGGCTTCCATAGACTCATAGATGTTTGGTTACCAGGGAATGACACTATTAGGAGGTGTGGCCTTTTTGGAGTAGGTATGGGTTTGTTGGAAGAAGTGTGTCACTAGGAGTGGGCTTTGAGGTTTCTGGTCCTCAAGCCAGACCCAGTGTTACTCTGTCTTTCTGCTCCCTGCAGATTCAGATGTAGAACTCTTGGCTCCTTCTCCACCACCATGTCTGTATGTGTACCACCTTGCTTCCCACCATGATGATAATGGACTAAACTTCTGAACCTGTAAGCCAGCCCCAGTTCAATGCTTTGCTTTATTAGAGTTGCGGTGGTGATGGTCTCTTCAGCAATAGAAACCCTAAGACAGGACAAAGCACTTGCCTATGGTTAGTTTTCCCATTTTCTAACAACGGTGTCTCCTTCCTTTTTTGGTTGTGTTAGTGATCATTCCACTAGTACTTGTGACCATGAACAGAAGGCTCTGTATGACCTGCTCTGTCTTTCCCTCAACCACTCACTTAACCTGTAGAATCCTGCTGCCTTGCTTGCTTTTCCTTCCCTGAATGCTCCATCCCGTTCTTTGCTCAACCTATATCCTAATTTATATGACAAGCATCTGCAGTTTCTCTGGGCCACCCAAAGAATGATCCTCCTCCCACTTCACTGTCCTCCCCTTCTGCTATTGTTTCTCTTCCCAGCACTCATTGCAACTTACAGCCGTGTTTATGATTTTAATAGCTATCTCACTTACAGGAATCACTTTCTTCTAGCTAAAAATTATCAGAAACTATGTTGGTTCATTTCTTCTTGTTTTTCCTCTAATTATAGGACTATACTAGCCCCAGACCTGGCCTTAGCAGTTAAGTACATCTTTTGAGGCCCAATTGTATCAGCTGTTACTCTAGTTTGCAGCCAGGAAGAGGTGGGGGCTCAGACAGTACACAGTGGTGGCTTCCTGGAGATTTTCAGGTCAGCAAAGGGCAAATCAGAAAAGGTGCTGAGAAACAGAATGGAGAGAAACTGAGATAGTGTCATGAGATACTACAGCAGGAACCTAGGAATGCTGCTAGACAGCACTCTTCACACCAGAGCTGAAGACCAGCAAGGGACTCAGTCATATTAGCTTTCTAGGTAGTGCCTGATCTAGGTATAGACCAGCCCCAAAGCTTGAGACTCTCCTAAAAATCTTGCAACATACATGGGCTAGGAGTTTCTTAGAGGTGATCTGATCCATTTGCCTACTTAACTCTATGTTACATCTTTGAGGGTGTAGAAGGTAAGGATGAGATGTTTTGCATGATTTTGTTTGTTTGGTTTTTGAGACAGTGTCTCATTATGTAGCTCTTGTTGTCTGGGAATTATGTAGTTCTTCTGGCATTTGCCTCCTGAGTGCTGGTATTAGAAGCATGTGCCACTTTGCCCAACTAACTGCATTTTTTTTTAATGTATGGAAAATGTGAGTTCTGCCTCTCAACAAAAGCAAACAAACCTAAGACCTGGAAATACCGGGTGCATATTTGTAGCTGCAGACATTTGGTGAAGTTGAGTGCAGACGTGTGCTCAGGCGTGACTCTCTGGGTTCTCACAGGCCTCACCAGTGACTGTCTTCCATCTAGTAGCTTCAGTGACTCAGTGCTGTTAGGAGTCCATGTTAGGGCTCCTTCAATCTGACCTGCTTAGTAAATTGGCTGACTGGGACAAATACCAGCTCAAGTTGTCTTAGTTGGTAAGAAATAGTTCTGTCTGTTCTGTCCCAGCAGTTTTTTGGGGGAATAGAGAGGTTAAGAAGGATCTCACGTAGCTTAGACTGGCCTGGAACATTCTGTACAAATGAGGAAGACATGCATGTGTTTTATCTTCCTGCCTCCATTTCCAAAGTGCTGGAATAACAGGTATATGCCACTTTAAGTGGTATTGAGAATTGAATTCAGAGCCTCTTACATCCTAGGCCATCACCCAGTCAACTGAGTCACATCTCCAACCTGACAACTGTTAAGTGGTGTGGGTCCTTTCCCCAATGTAAATGACCCTGTTGTGGGTGGGATGCCATGCTAGACAGAACATTTATCTCTAACATTCTTACCCAGGTCATAGGGTGCCTCATCTTCCATATCCAGCTGCAGAGACTCAGGACCAGCCTCCCAAAAAGTGGATGAGATGATGTTGAGGCCCAAGCCAGCTGGCAGGTGCACAAGTGTGCTTCCATTCATCATGTGGACGTCTACCTGTGCACCAGCCTGGATCAGGAACTGCACTATGCTGTGCTCCTGAGTTTCCACAGCCAAGTGTGGTACAGTCTTGCCAGTTGTAGCCTACTGGACAACAACAGAAATGTCAGGTATGAAGATCAAAAGGCAATATACTGAGCCTGTGCTCTGCATAGAAAGTTCCAACACATTTGACACTGTCAGGGGATCTGTGGCTAGACCAGAAGGAGTTAGATGGTGGACCAGTTGGCATCCTAGCTCCATTCTAAAGCAGCAATTCTACAATGTGATGACTTGAAAACAGGCCAGGCCTTGGCTGCATTAGGGTAGGGACTATGGTTTGCCATCTACTGATCATTTTCTTCAAGGACCACACTACCCTACACCCTCAAGGGACCCCAGCCAACTCTAGTTGGACTTTCTCATTGAACTTTCTTCAGCCCACCAGCCCCCAAATAATGACACATAAACTCATTAATTCTGAAAGCTTGGCCTTATCTTAGACTTGTCCCACTAGCTCTCATAACTTAAATTAACTAGTTTCTGTTAATCTACATTTTGACATCGTGTTCTTTACCACTCCTCCATTCTGTATGTCCAAGTCCCTCTTTGCTAGCTGGTATCTCCTTCATACCTAGATTCTAACCCTGAGCTCCTCTCTCCCCCTGGAAGTCCCACCTATTCTCTCCTGCATAGCTATTGGCTATTCAGCTCTTGACTAAACTAATCAGAAGGAACCTTAGGCACAGACACTTCTTTACAATGTACAAAAATATTATCCCATAACAGCCAACTCAATCTCTCTAATTCCAAGACTATTAAAATACAACTTTCTAACACTACCGTCAGACCTGAGAGGAAAGGAACTTAAACTTTCCACTTTTCCAGTCATGTTGGAAACTTTCATGTTTCAGGGGTCAGGCTGCTGAATGACAACCAAACACTCACACTCTTCCAATACACATACTCACCCTTGCCAACCCTGAACTGTACCTACCTACAAGCCCCAGCTAGGCTTCTTAGATGAGCTGCCTGGGGTTCATCATGGCCCCAGTCTGTACACAAGGGTCACTCCCCTCCTTATGCCCCATGCCTTTAGTTTTACTTTGTTATCTCCTATCTGGTCTGGAATCTCCTTCCTTTCTCTAACCCTGCTTGTAATAGAGATTTACATTCCAACTTCATCCTTTGTCTCTTTCAAGTCTCTGTTCAAAGGTTCCTGACTCTGAAGCCTTCCCTGAACACCCTAGGAAAGAATCATCCCCAACCTGCCACATCCCCATCCCCCTCCCTCAGCTGTTCTATCACAGCACTCCCTTCCTTTAATCACACATATAATTCACTTTGTATATTTATTATCTTTCTCACTCTTCCTTGGTTTTCCTCACAGATGTACACTCCACCACTAGGCTAATGTATGGCACACAGAAGGTGACTTCATAGAATTGTTACTAAATGTGTTATCTTTAGGTCAAGATATATTTCTACACATCAGACTGAAGACACTGGGTAAATTCTGAAACAATCATTCACTCAGTCATTTAATAAGGATGTATAGAGTGTTCATGCACTTAGAGTGGAGGAAGAGCAATGTACAGGTTAGGACACTTCCTTTTGTGGGATTTGGGTCCTGTCTTTGCCCCTCAGACCCTAGAGCTATTCAAAACTTTCCAGTTTTTTTTTTTTTTTTGAGACAGGGTTTCTCTGTGTAGCTTTGGAGCCTGTCCGAGAACTCACTCTGTAGAACAGGCTAGCCTCAAACTTACAGCGATCCTCCTGCTTCTGCCTCCTCAGTTCTGTGCCATCACTGCCTGGCTTCTTTTTTTTTCTTTTTTTAAATATATATATTTATTTATTTTGTATACAGTGTTCTGTCTGCATGTATGTCTGCAGGCCAGAAGAGGGAGCCAAATCTCATTACAGATGGTTGTGAGCCACCATGTGGTTGCTGGGAATTGAACTCAGGACCTCTGGAAGAACAGTCAGTGCTCTTAACCACGGAGCTATCTCTCCAGCCCACTTTCCAGTTCTTAAGTGGGAGTTTTAGGTGGGGAGATGGCTCTATGTCTGACACTGATACTCTTTCAGCAGGCAGCATGCACAAGGTAGTTTCTGGAAATGGGCTACATGAAAGGCTGTGTCACAATGTTGATCCTGTAGTATTCAGCTGCCCCCCTTCAGCACCAAAGCCCAAACTACATCTGGCAGGTCCAGATGAACAGCCAAATGCAGCAATGTCTGTAGGCAAAGAGGGTCACAGAACCACTGTAGCAGGATTCTAGGAGAGGTAGGGTGGCAGATACAACCATTGTTCACTCCCAGAAGCCTCTCTGAAAGTAGCTATGAAGGCCATAATTAAATCTTCTGTGAAATTACTCAAAAGCCTCTCCCCATATTCTTAGGTCCCCAATTCTGGAATCAAGGGGAAGGAAAGAGAGCTATGTTCTTAGTCTTTCATCCACTGGAGAGATCTGTGTTATCCTCCAGGGTTGATCTGCAGGAGTTGGGTTGGGGAGGAAAGACAGAGAGGAGATAGGGCCGTCCCCCTGAATATGTCCTCCTTTAAGGCTGAATTAAGATGTTATCCCTTGTATTAAGATGTCCTTTCCTGTTCCACAAAGACATTAAATACCACTGAAGTTGGTTTGGGTCTTCCATCCAATTCTTGTCATCAGACTGTATAATTAGGAGATTGTGATTTCTCCCAACACAGTCTGTGGTCATCTCGTGGGCAGAGGCTGCATCTTACTCACTCATCTTTTTATTGCAGCTTCTGGCTCTATGTCTGGCAGATGGCTTCCTGTGGCCTCTCATTTGGCTGTTGTGGATGGCAGCCCCATCACAAACAGGTATCTAGACATAGCCTTCTCTTTCTACTTGCTTGGCAAAGGGTGTTTGGAATGTAAAGGATTTCTAGGGCAAAAAAAAAAAGGAAGAGAATAGCACCACTGGTGATTCATGAATTACTGCAAGGTATAGCAGCCTTGAGGAGGAGAAGGCTAGTATCAGGGCCAAGGCCAGAGAGGGTATGCTGAGAGTCATGGGGTTAGAATGAATGCATCAACCTGTGACTACCTACCCTACAAAATAGATACAGTAAGGAGGAGCTTGGGCCAAGAAACGAGGCATTGTCACAAGAAGCCAGGATTCTGGAGGTGGGAGCGCTGTGTACCTATGGCTGGCCCTATGAAAGTTCTTGGCTGGGTGGTCACTGGGCACCGTGCTGACAAGAAAATAGCCTCCCTATGCAGCTTGGCCCCAACCTACCCCTTTCCAGGGCTTTACTAGGCAATCTGCAGCTCAAATATAAACTAAAAACTGCTGGAACAGTGCAGATGGGCTTTCCAAAGCTCAGCTACCAACCTCCCCACAACAGGGAAAAAAGGAAGAACCAGTTTTGGAGATCCACCCAACAACAATGTATGTCACACATTCCAAGGAAGGAACGAGAGCAAGAAGACAGCATGGCATATTGAACTGCTGTCCTACCCAGGAGCCAAGAGGGCTATTCCTCAGCCTGCACAAGCCTCATAGGCCCTGGTCAGAAATGATTTGCTAGGTATAGCTCCAAGGGGGAGTTTTGTTCAGTGCAAAAATATATTTGATGTGGTGGGGGATGACAAGATTTTGTAACTTGAGAGCAATCAGGCTGTTCTAATGAGAAATTCTAGGCTTGAGGTTTCCTCACATCAGGTGGTGAAAACAAAAGCCAGGGCTAAATGGACTAGACCTGGAGAGCTGCCTTGAACAACAAGGCTAAAAGGCCTGTCTGGGCTAGGGAGGGGGCTGCTTAGGCAGGAAGGAGCCAGCATTTGTTGTAGACAGGCAGTTTCTACTGGAGGGAGGAACCACTTAGCTATCCCATTGGTCATGGCCTGTTCTCTGGGTCATTGTCCTGCAGCCACCCCCTCTCTCCCCCAGTCTTCCCATCTCCCACTTTTCCCACTTCTGCACTTCTCACAGTCCACCCAGCTCCAAAGGACGAAAGAGCTCTTCTGGGCATTCCTGATGCTTCTCCACATAAACACAGCACCTGTCTCTAACCAGACCTGGTCAAGGCTGGAGCTCAGATTAACAAAGGAGGGCAGTATGCATGGAGCTACCAAAACTTTGAGATTTTAGACTAAGGTTTTGTGATCAAGGCACAAAGTACAAAATGCATGGTCTCTTGTCTCCCACTTACAGGATGGAGTCTCTTTGTCAGTCCCCACCCAAGACCAACCATTTCCAAAAAGCAGATCAAGGCAGTTACCCCTGCATTCCAGCATCTATCATCTGGTACTCCAATACCTCTGTTCTGTCAGTCATCTCCAGAGCGCAGTCATTCCTCTACGAGCATGTTCTACCCAAGGTCCAGTTTCTACTGGCTACTGAATTGTACACAATCAATTGCCTCTGAGTCTAGCTGCTTCTGACTCCCACTTGGCCTAGTGGAGGAAAGGGAAAATGAAGAGACAAGACAGGACCTTGAGGATTATTTTGGGAACTGAGGACGTACAAGGTTTTGGGGAGGCTGAAACAGACATCACTTTACTTTTCTTAGCAGAGGAGGAAGAAAACTGGGGCAGGCAAGTGCGTATACGGTTTGCTGGGTCAAGAGTGTTCAGTCTAGCCATCTTTATGTTGGAGCCAATTACAAACAGGCACTCTAGCTGACCCAAGCTTCCTGGGCTCAAATGGCAACCTGTAACCTGGGATTTTCTTTTTCTTTGGGATAGTGAGTTCTGAAGTCAAGCACTGAGATCTCAAATATTGAGCAATCAGGGACACTCCCTAGGCAGGAAAAACTAAAACTGGATTGTTTGGGGGTGTTTCTGTACCCTGGGTTGCTTCATTGGTAGATTTTCAAGATTCTCACTTGGGGATCCAGGTGCCTGCATAAGGACTGTGCTAGCTCTGCCCACTCACAAAAGAGAGGTGATGCCTGGTCTTGTGATTTGAATCTGGCAGCAGGTTAAATGTAGCCTGAGTTAAGTTTGGAATTTGGAGAAATGCAGTGGAGCTACCAGGCAGGTGAATTGAGGGTCTATCCACTGGGGTGGTAATGATGGTGGTGGTGAGTACCCAACTGCTTGTAGTTTCTGGGAATGCTCAAACTAAGGATCCTGTCTTAGCAAGGCCTGTTTACTCATGTGTCTCCATCCTCTTAGATTTATGTGAGAGGTTGGAGCTGCTGTGAGCTCACCACCTGCAGTTGGCAGCTACTAGCTTGGGGACAGGTCCTTCACTTAAGAGTCTACCCAGCTAGGACCAGGATTCAAGTGAGAGAGGAAGAGGCATATGGAAGAGTCCACCTGCCCCCCTTCTGCATCTTCCTTATCCTCAGGTTCCTTATAGGTCCACAAAGGATGGATCAAGGGCTGTGGGTGGTCATTATATAAGATACTTCAGCTTGGTGCCCTTGTAAGCACTTGCTAAGAGCTCAGTAACCCTATGCTGAAGTCACACTGGCTCTTGTCATCTCTGGCATTCCCACACCTACAAAACACATGTGGCCCACCCAGGGGCATAGCATAGAGCAGGCACCATCTCCGAGATGTGTTATATGCCTTCCTGAGTTTCTGAATCCACAAGCAGAAAAGGTATCTCACTCAGAGCAGTTTTCTTACCTAGTTGTGTAAATCCAGGGGCAGACAAGATGCAAGACATATCCACTGCAGCAGTTGTTTGGACAGCTGAATTATCCTTAGTCCAGTCTTTCATCTCCACCCACCCACAGGCCTGAGAAGTGGCAGCCTGCCATTGGCCCTGCCCACAGGCCTGCCCCCTTACTGGCACTTTCACTTCCAGATAGAGGCCTGCCCCTTTGTAATCACCCTGACTACTGAGGGAGAAACTTGGAAGTCTCTGGGTCCCAGTCTTAATTCACAGTTGCTTTGATTGTTTCACTTATTCACCCACTCATTCACTCTTCCCTTTTCTTTTTATTTTCTTTCTCAGTTCCATGCATTCCTTCATTCATTCTATTCATTCTCTATCTTTATTCATTTATTCATTCAGTTGTTTAAAAACCTTTTCTGCATTGCTCACTTCAGCAGCATATATATTGGAATGATACAGAGATTAGCATGACCCTGTGCAAGAAATTCACACACACACACACACACACACACACAGAGTTTTCTATACAAGTTGCCATAGTAATGTACGCTGCTGTGGAAATTTTCATCTAGATTGATGTCAAGTAGTGAATGCCTGGTTTCTGAGACTTGTCCCTGTCTCTAGAGAAGAGTTACAGGGCAAGTGGGCAGTGGTAACTAGTTGTCAGGTGCACCATGGGTAGAGGCGGAGGAGACTCAGAGGCAACAGGCCAGGCCCATTCCTGCCAGTCCTGCACCTGGACTTCTGACATCTTCCAGGGCTCAAACCTACACTGTTATATGATTTCCTAGGATGTCTGTTGGCCATAACAGGTACCCTGGAGCACGCTGGATGGTAGATGTTACTTCAGAACAGTAGTTTCAGGCATCATTCACATGCCTCCTGCCAAACCAGTCTGGTGCAAGGTCCTGCTACCTTATACTTTGTGGCCTCACCCCAGCCATGACCATTTGTAAGCCCCTAGATACTCACCTAGTGTCTTACTCTTTTGGTATTAGAATGTTCTTTGAAAGGTTTAGTTCTAGTTGCTTGTGCTGCTGTTTTGCGCCTGTAGTCTGCCTGTGGGTGAGGTCATAGAGCTACCCGAGGCTCTAAAAATCTCAGAAACACAAGGGTCAAAACACCTCCACATCGCCTCATGCCTACCAGAGGTACAGATGAAATAACTAGGGCACATGACAACCCTCCATGTCTACAGAAATGCCTATATCCTTGTTCTGACATCTCTTGCTTTGTATATTTGGTTTTTATCTTTTGTTTTGAGACAAGGTCTCACATTGTAAATCTGTTGTACCTGAACTCCATGAGCAAACAGGCTGGCCTCAGACTTGCACAGCTCTGCCTGTCTATGACGTCTGGACTCTAGGATTAAAAGAAATCTACCAGGCATGGTCTGATGTCACTTTCAGGGGAAATATTGAAAGTAATTTCATCATAAGATCAGAGTTGACCTTTTTCATTTAAGCACCTTTGTGTGTGTGATAAATGATCAGACTCTGGAAAGAGAAGTAGTTAAAGAGATCCTATCTATTCATGATGATCTTTTACACAGTATAAACACATCATTTTATAGATTTCCAAGCCTCTAGTACATAATTAGTAGTGAATGAACATCAGCTTGATGTCTATAACTACGTATGTCTATATCTTGGAACTTCTCTGCTCTCAAATTTGTAGTAATACATGTTGGAATTCACTACAGATATACATAATGCCAATCTCCTACTATTAATCTGTAGTGTACAGCCCAAGGCATGGCATGAGGCTCAAGGATCTCCAGGAAAATACCATTATGTCATATCTAGAACTTGATTTTGTTGTACAATTCTTTATGCATGTCCTCTCTAGGACTCATTACAACTGAAAGTGATGATCACCGTACTTATACTAGCAATTGATTTTTAAAATATTAATATTCCTAAAGCCCTTACTATTCATCAAATACTTAATTCCAAAATTTTAATTTTAAAAACAGGTATGTTCACATACCTAAACTTCCAATTACTATGCTATATTTAGTTATGCTCCTGCTGATGCCAAAATGCATTTTGACCTAAAGGAGACACAGGATAAGTGTATGTTAAACTGAAGATCTAGAAACTAATTAGTGGTAAGGGCTTTATGTCTTTGTGTCTTTCCAGAATTTGTACCAAGTCACAGGTGTCATCCACTTCAATGCATCTGACCAGGACAGCATCCAGGAGACCACCAGACAAATGAAATGTCTGAAGGGAATTTACAAACCCATCAAGACCAGACCCCAAGAGAAAGAGTAAGAAGATGCCTTGGGGAGACCTCAAGATTTTAAATCAAGCCAAGACTTTGGTGAAACAACAAGGATACAATAATGCCTACCCACAAAAATGATGTTATGTTTACTGACTCTATTATATGTTAATTCCCAGCCTGCCAAGTCATAATACAAATGCCTTTTGTGAGAAGTGATAAAAGACACACCTGTTAACAGGACACAGAATGATGTTGTTTGCATGCTAAGGCAACTTTCCCTCTTGCAAACAACTATCTTTGGGATAGACCATTTTTGTTTGTTTGTTTTGTTTTGTTTGTGAAAATGCTACTGTATTCCCCTTTCTGTGGGTTATAAAGGTTCATGTGGGAGAAGCCATATTATACCCCATTTGCTTAGAAAAATGTTAGCAATTGATCATTAGAATTAAGAGAACTGAGAATTATGTTGATTTTTTTCAGTCTATTGGATCCTGTAATGGTTACAGCCAAAATGGCCTTTTTATTGCCTATCCCAGTAATAGTTACTGGAATACCATCTTTTTTTCCCCCCCGAGACAGGGTTTCTCTGTGTAGCATTGCGCCTTTCCTGGAACTCGCTTTGGAGACCAGGCTGGCCTCAAACTCACAGAGATCCACCTGCCTCTGTTTCCTGAGTGCTGGGATTAAAGGCATGCGCCACCACCGCCCGGCTTTGGAATGCCATCTTAAAGATAACCTGTACGATAGTAAAACTACCAACACTACAGCCTTTTTCTAGCTCTTACAATTTTTCTGCCTACTCTTCTGAGATGTTCCCTGAGCCATAGATGCAGGAGCTGTGATGTAGATGTATCCATTGGGATGAGGCTCTCCATGATCTGATTTCCACATGTGTCCAGCTGTGGTTTTCAGTGATGGTCTTCTTTTTCTCTAAAGAGAATTTTTTCAATGAGGGGTGATAGATACACTTATCTGAGGGTATCATTTTGCATTATGAAATTAATATATTTGGGGAAGCAGGTGGGACATAGATGTAAAAGTCCAGTGTTAAGGGTAACTGTGATGGATAATTCTCATGGTATACTTGATGGGACCTAGAATTGCTGAGAAGAAACCCCACTGTGTAGGTCTGTGAGGGTATTTTCACAGAGATTCAAATAATGTTTGAAGAGCCATCCTGATTGTGCAGATTATCGTTCTGTGAGTTAGGGTTCCAGACTGAGTGAAAAGGAGGAAATAAGAAGGACATCATCATTCATCTACTTTGTTACCAATTGCAGATAGAATGTGACCTGATGCCTCTCTTTCTTGCTACCCGGCATTCCCAGCAATGCTGAGATAGCCATATATTCTCAATTGGGAGCCTAAATGAACCCTTCTTTTTTATTGAAAAAAATTATACAATATATTCTTTTTTAAAAAAAGCAATATTTATTTTCTCATACAATATGGCCTTATTGCAGCTGCCCCTCCCTCCACTATTTACTACTCACTTCTACTATTCACTCCACTTCCCTACCTACCCCCTCATCCAAATCCAAATGTCTCCCCCCAGAAAAGAGCAGGCATCCCAGGAACATCAACCAAACATATCACAAGATAAATTCCAATGAGACATAACCCTCACATCAAGACTATAAGGAGGAAAGTGTTCCAACCCCACTCCCACTGTCATGCAGCTTCTGCATACCAATAGCCAGTTACATTAGCAACGTTTGTTGAAGATGCTTTCTTTTTTTCCATTATGTATTTCTGGTTTCTTTATCAAAACACAGGTGTCAATAGGTGTGTGGATTTATGCCTGTGTCATCAATTCAATTCCATTGATCAACATGTCTGCTTTTTTGCCAATACCCTGTTTTGTTTTGTTCTTTTATTACTATGGTTCTGTAGTACAGCTTGAAATCAGGGACAATAATACCTCCAGAAATTCTTTTATTGTTCAGTATTGTGTTAACTATCATGGGTTTTTTTTTTTGTTGTTGTTGTTGTTTTTCCTTATGAAGTTGAGTATTGTCCTTTAGGACTGTAAAGAATTTTGAAGGAATTTTGATGGGGATTGCATTGAATCTGTGCATTGATTTTGGTATGATGGCCATTTTTACTTTGTTAATCCTACTGATCTATGAGCATTGGAGGCCTTTCCATCTTCTATCTTCTTCTTTGATATCTTTGAAGATACGTCATACAAGTCTTTCATTTGCCGGTGAGAGTTACCCCAAGATATGTTATATATTTCGTGGCTTTTGAAAATTGTCGTTTCCCTGATCTCTTTCTCAATTCATTTGACATTTGTATATAGGAGGGACACTGAATTTTTTTTAAATTAATCTTGTATCTAGACACTTGAAGGTGTTTATCAGATGTAGGTGTTCGCGGGTAAAACATTTGTGACCGCTTATGTATACGATCATACCATCTGAGATTATAATACTTTGACTTCTTCCTTTCCAATTTGTATCTACTTGATATCCTTCAGTTGTCTTATTGTTTTAGTACTATTGACCTAGTACTATATTGGATAGATATGGAGAGAGTGGACAGACTTGTCTTGTTCTAAAAACAACAGTCACTCAGTGTTTAGTTCTTCCCCACTAGGGCTATGGTATTAAACTACATGGGAATAGAGGAATTGCTGGAAACTAACCTAAGCATTTGGACCACAGAACATCTAAAGCCAGTGTTCTTAGGTGGGCTTCATACTTCTCCAGCACCAAGTCCAATCAGGTTTAAGATATATGCTTCTTGGTTTCTATAACCTCTCAGTAGCTCAGAAGCACTAGAACTTTCACAACAGTTAAGCACTATAGATTCTTTTGTCTCATTGGTTGGAACAATGTCACATGACCATTCCTACCCACAAAGGAACCTAGGAAATTGAGTTGTATTTTTTAAGAATGGTAATTGGGTTGTATCTAGGTGTATCAGTACTAAGCATGATAATAAGCCAAGAAAAGGCTGTGGGACACCTTTTCTAATATTTTCCCAAATTGTGAGTAAATATTTTCTTCCACAGAAGACCTGAAAACTGTTGCTCCTTGTGGAACTGAAGCCTTCTGGATTATGTAGGGCAATGTGTATTTATGTGTATATTTGTTGTATTATTTGTGTGTGTTTGTGTGTTTATGTATGTGAGACAAAGACAGAGATAGAGACATGTAAATTAATGTTGCTAGATTATATAAACATCAATATAAAAATATTACACATTCATACAGCAGTTGGATCTAAAGGTATGCATCTTTGCTTTGTATTTAAGAAAGCTACATGGCAACAGTCCCCATTTTTGTGAGAGTATCTAGTACATCTTATTTTCTAAAATACCCAATCTGTGTGGTGGTCAATAAACCCATTTGCCACTGTATGAACTAGGTCCTGGAAAGAAATAATTTTACATTGGAAAATGCTAGCAAGCACTTCATCAGCCATAATGAAACACAGTGGAATTGCGCCTAGCACCATGCAAAGTGAGAGGTTAGAAGCATGCTCAACACCATGGCTGCTATCTGTTTCCCATGAACTCTCTTTAAAGTGCTTTCATTTTCTCTCCTCAGCTGTTATAGTGCATGTTCATTAAGTGCCAATTGTAACCATCTCCCATTATAGTTTCTTTTACTTGATAATTTTCCTCTGCAAATATTCTTATAGATTTAGACTCCTTTAACGTCTTCCATATAGATCAAGCCTCACCGGGAGGCTAGACAGCTTTCCTTTTGGTAATAAGCTCAGAAAAGTTATGATCTTTGTGCCTAAAGTATAAAAGTCCTCAACACAAATTACCAAATGGGAGTGTGGGGTATCAATGGATAATAGTTGCACAAACAAGTAGTCTTGTGTATCTAATCCCATTGTGCCTACAGGGTGATGGGAAGTAGAGATGGTAATCCCTAAACTCTGGGCCAGATGGCAGAAGCAGCAAAGGAGACAATCTCAAGATTCATGGAGATGACTGACACATAAGATCATGGACTCCACATGCACACTGGATGATAAAAAGCTTACCATTTCTACAGTGTGCAATATTTTGTTATCCTTTTGATTCTTTAAATCTTTTGATTTTATTTGCAATAAAAAATCATCTCTATGTATGTTATGTATGAAATTAGATTAATTCTTTGTGAATGGAAAAATGGCAAATTCTTTATGAGAAATACAGGCAATATATTAAAGATGTAAGCTATGTTACTGTATAACATGGACTGCATTCAAGACATCTTTGTTTTTTAAAGCTGCTACATCTTAGGACTATCAAAAATGAGCAGACTACAGGTAAATGCATATTGAAGCATTATTTTCCTTAAAAACAAGGATGTAAAGGACTCAGAGAATATCAAAGAGCTTATTTCATGAGAAGAATTTGTAATTAGGGATCCAAAGGAATTATACTACTTTAGGAAGTACAGAGGTATGAAGCAATGCTACTCTCAGATACCAACAACTAACTAACCATTGCCACCAA